>PQWD01001956.1:419070-548084 GCA_019425675.1 Leucinodes orbonalis
GTTACGGACCGCGTAGTCTTATCATGGAGAAATCAATGTCCTCCCAAGCAGATAAACATGACACTACTCCAATAGACGCATCGATATCAACTATCAAAGTACAAATTCTGATTTTCTATGAAACTAGAAGTGTTATATCAACAATTGAATCTGATACAATCAAAGAAGTTGTACCAGAGACAAAAACGGAAACTGTGTTTAGAGAAGTGACACCGAAGAGAGGGCTAACCAACCAGACCCAATTCTCTTCGCGAAATTAACAGGCCAACAAGAATTGTCGCTTAAAATTAAACACTCCGAAGAAGTTGAAGGGCCTAAAGTAGAAATTAAAATGCTCCTAGGATCATTTATTGTATTCATCTCGCCGAGACAGCTCCACGCTTTGGTTGAACTAGCAAATGCTCTTAATCAACCACAGTTAGAAGACACAAGGTTTGTAAATAAAATTAACTAAGGATTATTATGGTAGGTAGATAAATAAGTTGAGTCTGAAATTTTTGCTATTACGACTTCAGACATACTGTCCACTGTGGAAAAGTAAATCCCTCGTATATAATTCTTCACGGAAACTCACTGTGCTGAATCAATGTATTTTTGTATTTCATAATTGAAAGGGACGATCACTGCGCTCATCTGGTGATAAGTTATATGCTTGACCATAACAAAAGCAGACTTGAAGGAAATTAATAACAGTAACGGTAATTTTAATAGCTACAGTGCCCTCATTCAGTAACACATGTTTTGTACAAAACACTCCTATATCACAGGACGATATCTGGCTCTGCAGTGGTACCTACCTAGACTACTCATTTTTCATTATCATGAGCTGATGAGGTTGTCTTGGATACTTCCGTCCACCATCTTTGACCTTTTCATAGATGTTTGGGATCCCTAACCGCACGGATGGACCGTTGTGAACGCGATGGACTTGTAATTAACAGACTAAAATTTTTTGATTTGAATATAGTAATGATAAGTTTCATTGTGTGACTTATGGCCGCAACTGTTTAGTGGCTGGATCAGCACCTGTAACGCAAGTCAATTTAAAATTCATTTTTGTCTCACATTTATCTGATCTGTATCTTCATATTTATCTCCAGCAATATACCGTTACGACCAAGCAACATGAATGTCCAATGTAAACCGATGAGGCAAGCTGATTTCCAGTTGATTGAAGCCCAACTCCTCGGAAATTTGGAGAAGCAAAATACGCGGCCATCTAGCAGCAAATACGGCTGGTCCGGACCGAATTACGGTAATAAAACAAGCAAAAAAAGTGGAAAGAACTCGGCTAGTAGTTCCCCGTAAATAAAGATCTTAAAAAATATATGAATTTACTGTATGTCACGTACGCGATGTACAAAGGCCGTAGAAAATATGAGGAAAACACGAGTAACTCGTTTTGGTACACTAACAAAATAATGACGTCAGGTCTAGCTCTTTTCAATGTACAAGTTCTGCCATTTCCATGCAATGGTAATCCCCGTATTTTTTTCCATAATAAATTATTCCCATTTATTAATAATAATTATAAATATCAACTGACATTCACACAGCGCCATCTATCCCCAAGTTAAGCGTGAAGCCTGTATTATTGGTACTAAATAACAGATAAACATACTTAGTTAAATTTTGTTTTTGTAAATACATACATATTATACATAGAAAACACTCAGACCATTACAAACAGACATGTTCATGCACACAAATGTTTGTACTGTCCGGAAATCGAACCCGGATCCCTTGGTGTAGCAGCCGACGTCTCAACCGCTACACCAAATCGTATGAATAGTTATTTCATTGGTTTAGTGGGCTCAACGTTCGGCTTACATTGCTGCGTAATCCGGGGACGTGGGTTTGAATCCCGCTGGGATAACTCACTTTGTGCGATTTTTCCCAGTTAGGATTAGGACATTGCAGGGTTGATCACCTGATTGTCCGAAAACAAAGATGATTCCGTGCTTCGGAGGGCACGTTTAGCCGTCGCGTCGGTATTGGCTTTAATCCTAGGATGTTAGTCGTTAACACCCGTCCGCATTGAGCCCGCGTGGTGGGTTACGGCCCAATCTCCCCATGGCTATGTGAGAAGGCCTGTGCTCTGCAGTGAGCCGATAGGCTAATAATGATGACTGTAGGGTTTCTAATAACGTAATCTTTTCCACGAAATAAAATAATATTTTGTAGATATATATAACTTAGTTGCGATCTATGCTGTAGATCTTTCATTGTAATATTTTGATGACTTTATTTATGTATGACATAAGAACTGTACTCTGTCAAACTGACAGAGCATAAAATATGGTCCAGACTTCAGAGGTGCCGTTTACAAATCTGATCTGTATTGAATTGAACAATTGCATATGGTCACGATTCATATTTTTTATGTAAACGAATCGTAGTCTGACCCCCAACCACGTGTACGGGTGACCTGGTTAAGGTGGCATGTAGCAGATGGATGTCAACTGCTATGGATCGCGCGTGGAAATCATTAGGGCCTTAGTTTAGCAGTGGACATCATCATCATCAGCTCATTAAACGTCCCCATCGAGGGGCACGAGCCTACCCGTATAGGGTGATTAGGCCTTAATCGTCCACGCGTCGTCCGGACGACTTCGGACGACTTCACGCACAACCTTTGAGTCTCTTCTCTGGCATGCGCAGGTTTCCTCACGATGTTTTTCTTCACCGTAAGAGCGTCGGATAACGTACATATATTTTTCGAAAATTCGAAAATACATGGGTACGTGGCGGGATTTGAACCTCAGCCCTCCCAGTAGGAGGGCAACAGTCCACACTAGGACATATTAAGCTGTAATATGATGAATGATGATGTAAATTTGGGGTATTAGATATTATTGAATTTCACAAATAACATTTATTAACATCTTTGTTTACCGTAAATATACTTAAGATTTTGTATAAGAAGATTAGTCACGTCCAATATAAGTACATAAAATTGAATAGTATGCTCAATCCTTCGTAGATGACATTATTCATTTTAATTTGGTTCTGCATATTGTTCAAGGTAACGCAGCTAGTTTAGAATAAAACGTGCTCAGACTAAATAATTGCTCCACGTGTCGTATACAAAGAAACTGTACTATTCGCGATAGGATTTAGTATAACAATGTATAATGTCAAACGGTGCATGAATATGTCTGTTTGTATTGGTCTGGGTGTTTTCTATATACTTAAAAAAGCAATACAAGCTTCACGCTTAACTTGGGGTTAGATGCCGCTGCGTGAATGTCAGTGGATATTTATTTATTCAAATTTGAATACATATTATTCAACAAAATGCCCTCATCATTACAAACGCACATGTTCGTGCACATGATTTTACTGCACAGCAATCGAACTCGAACCCACGGGTGTGACGACTTCTCAACCTAACAGGTCGTTATGTAGATACTCAACTACTTACTAAAATAAAATGTTTGATAGTATAATTAATGCGTGATGGGGTATGTGTACATTGTCCTCATATGTTCATAAAGCTAATCTTTGAGACCCGGATTACGACGCTTACGTCGTTGCTAA
Source organism: Leucinodes orbonalis (assembly GCA_019425675.1). Classification (NCBI taxonomy): domain Eukaryota; kingdom Metazoa; phylum Arthropoda; class Insecta; order Lepidoptera; family Crambidae; genus Leucinodes; species Leucinodes orbonalis. Next base: position 422,611 of record PQWD01001956.1, read on the forward strand.
ATCTATTTTTAGACAACAAGGGCTCAAATACCTTTAGACGACTTAGGGAGAAACAATTACATTATGATGCGTCGATCATGTACTTATAAGGGATAAAGTATCCACAGTTGCATTTTATACAGTATATAATATATTGTAGGTACCTGAAATTCGCTAGGCATAGGCCTATTTGAGATAGTTTGAGTTTTGCTATATTAGGGAAGCCAGGTCTCGAGGCTTCTGAAAATATCATGGCTTCTGAGGCACTACCCAATTTTTTACATAGAAGCATAAGGTTAAATACAATTCTAATTTTAAAAATCTTTTAACATTATATTTGTGGAAAATTTTTATTTCGTGAATCATATTAATACATCATCCTTGGCAGGTACCATACCAGGTAAAACGTTAAAATTGTACAGACATTGTTAGTATGAAAAAAATAATGGACTAGACTCGTATATAACAAGTATTTAACGAGCCTTGTGGTCGGTGACCTACTTGTATTTATGAGATACAAAATGCAAACCTTTTTAGTAAATAAGTTGAATCAGACAGTCAGTGGTAGTTGGCAATTCTTGCTCATAAGACACCAGAGATCCAAAAAATTTGATCCAGTGCAGATACAAACTTGTGACATAAAGATGTACACCCTATAGCTCAAATCACAGCCATACCAATAGCATAACTGTTTTGTTGGAAGAAACAAAAAAGAATAAAGATACATTATTATTATTATACAAATAGAAAACTTATCGTCTCCCTTTCACCATGTTCATCCAGACATACTACACAAATTGAACATGTGTTAACGTTCTATAATCTATTCTTATTGAAGTCTCTCTGCCATTGTTTCCGGCAACAGAGTATCACTACTACTTTTTCTCGCTCCAACTTAGTTCACCGTACCAGGAAAGTCCCACACAGACAATCTTTATCAAGTGTCTCTAAAGGTGAGCTTTACTGATTCCCGATATATGGAATCCAATAAGTTCATCATCATCAGCTCATTAAGCGTCCCCACCAAGTGCACGAGCCTACCCATAGGAGTATAGCCTAGTTCACACAACTTTTGAATCTTATGGCAGGCGTCGCAGGTTGTCTCACAATTCCTTCACAAGAGCGTCAGAACCTTACATATAATTTTAAATAGTCAAAATCACATTATGTCAATATGAACCTGCGCCCTCCCGGTTGGAAGGCAACAGTTTGAGCATTGAGCCACCAACGCTCTCAATACGTTCACGTGTTAAAAATAGCATTTTGTTTTCGCAGATGAGAGTGAAAAGTTCCACCCGATGACGTCACCAGGCAGCAACATGGCTGAAAGCTTCTCATCCTCAGTGAGCTCCATGAGTGCCAGCATGACATCCAGTGTCAATATGCCAACTATACAGCCACGTATCAAACGTAACAAGAAAGGTATTTATACTCGCATTCATATATACATAATATCAAACCTGCATGTCAAGCTTTTAAGTGCATAACAGTGCTACATATCTATTGTATAATATAAGTAGGTAAACGAATAGACGGATCACCTGTTTATAAGTGATAAAGTCGCCCATGGACGCTCGTAGACCAAAGTAAACACAAATGCGTTGCTGTCCCTTAAAAGAGAGATCGTAAATTTAAAATAAGGCACGGAAGCAATCCCCTTGTTTTGATTAGGTAACTTTAGGTTGTTATTCAAATCTGATTTTTAACATTTTTTGACAGCCCATATTTTAAATCAGAGCCACCATCATACAACAATATAATGTAAAAATAATTTATCCATTTATTTCAGTACCACATATCGATGGAGATCCAACCGCTGAAGTCTCACACATCAGTTTTAGAGTTGCATCACTGTCATGTATACTCCTTCATAAGGTACCTAAATTACAAATAAACCTATATTATACCTACTTACACTATCTCTCTCAGCAAGTCTTTGACTATTTTTGTTATATAATAATAATGTTATTTAAAACGTATTATCAAATTCAACTCGTGTGTTTCAGGATATTTTAACTGCTACTCCTATAGGATCAGAAAACATATCGCCGGCGTCTGCGCATAAAATGCATGAAGTGTCTAGTGAATTCTTCCAGCGACTACCACCGTTTGCAGTGCAAGATTGTGGGAAGAAAGAGTTTTCGATGGCAAACGAAGCCCTAGACACGGTTACAAATATGAACCATCTGAGGTGGGTCCATTCTCAGAAGTCTAGCTTCTTATATTTTGTGGTATATGAGTTCAGCCAGCGTCAAAAGTAGATAAACAAAAACGAATTGTGCTAAATGCTGATAAGAATAATTTCCAAAAATATCAGAACATCGTTTGTCGTTGGCAAATTCGGTAGATATATAACTAATGACAATCCATGTGGGTTTAGCAAGTCAGATACTGCATAAAGACCTGCTCTTTCCGTGTCCGATTATGTGCAGTAAAAATATTTATACACATATAAAATCATTAATGAATTGGGGTGTTGATATATATAGAAACTTAAGAAAGTATATCAGTTGGACAATTCGTTACTTATTTCCCATAGTACAAACTCCAAGCTTAACTTGAGGCTGGATGGCGCTGTATGAATGTCTGTATTTAAAAAAATAGTAAAACCAATTTGAAAGTCTGCAACTACTTTTATTACTGACTGTACTCGGTTGATATTGAATATTTAAACGTACAATTATTTTTATTTATGAATCTCAAGGATTTACATGTTGTATCTTTTGCCACAGGCTAATAACATCTGAAATAACCCTTGATGGAAGCGATAAGACAACCACACACGGCAATCAAACAGTGTGTGAAGCAGCTATAGGAAGATTACTAGTCAGAGAGTGCCTTTACACGAATAGTGATGTAGATAATAGTAAACCAGAAAGCTTCGATTTAATACGATTCGAACAAAGAGGTAAGATTGATTTTAGAATAGTATTCGTTATTGTTGTTTTTTTTTTTTATGATTTTATCATATGAGATTGATACATGTCATGATATAAAAATTTACCAAACTACGTCGCACTGCATGTCAGACATTTCCATACAATAAGGCTACGTGTATATTGGCGGTAACCCACCACGCGATGAATTGTTGAGCGAACACTAACCTAAGATAGGAACGGGTCCAACACTTATCGTGCCATGTAAAGCACGGAGAGACTTGAGATCACCCTTTTTTCGGTCACTTATCTGTCCATCATTCCGGTCTGTCGTCACAGACCATTTCAATAATGGTTTAACTTATCAATCATACACGCTATCTGCTACGATATCGAGATCACAAAAAAACATTGTTATTTATTTAATCATTAAAATATCGAATTACCAATCCTTTCAGTCGGATTGTAGGTAATTGATAATATACTTATCTCTTAACAGTTTAAAAGTATTACTAAAATGACCTTTTATTTTACAGATGAAAATGAAAAGAAAACCACTTCCACATCCCGAGCCAATGTTAGAATTAACTTCAAACAGACGTCGAAATATATGCGAATATCCGGTGAAAAAAAACTAGCTTATCCCACCACTGATGTAGTGTAAGCTATTTTACATATGCTATCTTTTTTGAGAAATATTTTGAACTTTATTCCATTTGAATACAGACAAAATTCAAACGAATAAATATAACGTGTTTTTCAGTGTTAAATGTACACCATTCTTCGTGGATGTAGATCTCAGTGTAATAGAACGAATGTCGGCGACGTTCTTCGGTAAAGCCGCGCCCCCTGGAACGCCCACTGCGCATGCGCCTTCACAAAACCAACTAAACTTGTCTATGCAATGCCCCGACTTAAACGCAATACTCAGGTAACAGCAATAATTAGTGTGCTTTTATTTTAAGATTAGCGCTATAATAGGTATAAACTAAACTGTATTATTTCAAACAGATTTTTGTTGATTACTTACCCTTCAATTTAGCGCAATCCACTGCCGAACATAGGTCTGCCTTTTCCTGCACCATAGATCCTAGTCAGACTATAACTAGTTTTTTCTTTTGCTTAGTGAGAGACCAATTTCAATGATAAAGATCTTTATCGGTAAAATTCACTCAAATATGTTAAGTATTTTTTCCTTTTATTTATTTATTTAGTTAGTTAGAGAATAGTTTTTAGTAGTATGTTCATATTTGAATTCTGCAAAAGCTCCAGCTTTTTTAGATTTATTTGGTGCTAAGCAGAATATCCATATCTTTGCTTCACGATGCTGTAGAGAGTTTAGTAAGAATCATGTCATATCTAAATAAGAACACCATATTTTACTTCTGAATACCACCTAACTCGATGACCACGACAACTCTATCTTACCGTACATTTAAGATATCATTTTTAATGTGCCGTTAAGGCAAGAGCGACATTCACATGACATCACTCGTTTGCAATAGGTTCCCCATAGCAGACCTGAGACCGAACGTGGATCACGAGATACGTCGCGTCCGTACCGACTACCTTACGTTCAAGTTCCAGAATGTGACCATCGGCTCGCAGCAAAGCCCCAGCGTTCGCCCGCTGCCCACCACTGTGACGTTGAAATCGACAAAGCTCGATTTGTATTATCATGTAAGTGAAAATTAAAGGAGCTGAGTGATAATCAGAACGTTAAAAATACTCATTTCTATTTTATGTACCCAGTTTTGCAAATTTTTATGGATGTGTTCCTTAAAAGTTTTCTACGAAACACATCTGCCTAATACTTTTTTTAAAATACATATTTTGTTTCGATAACGTACATCGTGTGCATTATATATAACTTGAAAAACCCTTACCGGGTATACAGATTGCCAAGAAACCAAACATTTGTTGTCTCGGATGTCATTAATGGAGAATTATAACAGTTTATCAGTTGTTGGTCTCAATGCCGCTCTGTTTTGGTTAGCGTTCACTTACTCATTGTGAGTCCTGGTTGTACATTTTGTAATATAACTTAAAAAACTTAATGTTATAAAAGAGTGTATTATTATTTGTTTACAGGAAAATGACAGTTTACCAGCACGCAATAGCCAGATCTACTATGAGTGATCCTATGGAGGAAATGTTTTAAGTGGCACTACATCTGTTCCGTTACCAACGTTAGTATTCTTAATATATATTGCAAATTTTGAATTTTCTTTGTCTGTTTTAAGGCTAGTTTTAATGAGAAGAAATGTTAATTTGTTGTCACTAATCCAATTGTGACCTTTGATATGAAATTGAGATTTTTCTTGTCCTAATGTGTTCAATAAAAATAATAAAATACGTGTCTTGGAGGTCTTTATGCCTAACTGTTGGCTCTATGCATAAGTATTCATTAAAAAAGGTAAAGTCCTACAGACAGCAAACCATACTTTTAAACGATAAAATAGTCGTGATCCTATCAGCTACAATTCGTCCGCTGCAAACACAAATCACCCCTAATCCACTCCTACTTGCTGGAATCTATCTGCATTCAACGGCCATCCGCAAACTTTTATAAAATTGTATTATATTTAACCCATTGAACGCCGGGAATCCAGACACAATAAAATCTATTGTGCCAAAGGGCTAATGAAACTTTGTCCTAATGCAGGATCTCACTGACGTTCAAGCCACGGTCAACGGCTAAAGGTCCATTCGACGCGCTATCGGAGGACGGTCCCTTTGAGCCGGTGGCCACGAACCCCATGACAACATCCATGTACATTATGAACAATCTGCACAGCACCACGCCGAGCCCATTTAGCGGGAAGAAGACGGCACATCAGAGTATCACGAAGCATGATAGCGATGCGCAGAACAGTGAGTTGATGCTTATATCTTTCTATGGGCATACGGTCTACATGGTGGTAAATGCCACCGCCGTCCATGTAGTCATTAAACGTCCCCACCGAGGGGCACGAGCCTACCCGTATAGGGTGATTAGGCCATAGTCGTCCACGTGGGCCCAGTGCGGATTGGACGACTCCACACTCAACCTTCGAATCTCTTCGTAGGCGTGCATGAAGGGTTCCTCACGATGTTTTCCTTCACCGTAAGAGCGTCGGATAACGTACATATATTTTCAAAAATTCAAAAACACACTGGTACGTGTCGGGATTTGAACCTCAGCCTTCCTGGTAGGAAGGCGACAGTCTACACCATTGAGCCACCGACGCTCAAGGTCAAATTTTTTAAATTCAAATGTAGAAATAAACACGCGACTTTATTTTCAGACCATGAGGAAGAGCTTATAGTGCCAGGAACTGAGGAAGAAATGACGGAGTTTACAAATAGTGCCATTGAGTTGTCGAACATTCATTTAGAATTCAACCTGCCTATACTTAGTTTACAGCTGGAGTAAGTATTTATTAATCTACTATTACTATCGTATTCTACCATAAGGCAAGATTTACAGAACTTACTTAACCCTGTCAGGGACTACACTGTAATTTTCAGGTTTACTTTTCTTAATAAAAAATCACGCATGACACATGACATGCATTATTTAATTTCTACCAAATGTGTCAAAACAATTTTCAATTTCGCATTTTTGGACCAGCCAACAGGCATTATTTGTTCCGAAACTTTTTATAGAGAATGGCAAGTGGAGCAGGCTTTTAACCAGCAGTAAACGTAATAGCCAAAGTAACAACAAATCGAAGTTCATCAAGTAACTGTACAATTTTTACTTTATCTAAACTACATACCCATAGCTTCTCCGTCGAAAATCAAAGTAAACTGTGCTTTATTGTCTTGAAATACAGTTTTTTTTTGTTAACCTACACAGATCAAAACAACTGTACGAGATAATATACAATCGTATAAACTCCGACCTACTACTGTGGGAGCCTCACATAGAAGACCCCTTTGAGATCAATCCGCTCATGTGTGCTTCCATATACCCCGCCTTTGGATTGTGTAAGGGTGCTGGATATGGTGAGTTATATACAACAAATATGAAATATATTTATATCAAAAATTAAAATATATTATATATATATATACATATTATGTATTTAACATTAAATTTGAGTATCTATTTTTCATGTTATAATAACTATATTTTACTACATAGATATTAATTTATATAGCCAACAAATTATGGAGTAACTTAAGCTAAAAACCTCCACGCTGATGAAGTCGGTACGATATATAAATAATAATAAAATATTTATTACAACCACACCCACATCCTCTTGGAAATAAAGTGAGCTGATAAGATTGTATTATGAATGATTAGTAATGAATTAATAATTTTGATTTGAATCCTCTAACAAACTAACTTCTGCCTCAAATACATATAATCGTCAAAAATCTCCCAACAGATTCCGACTCAGAAAGCACATCGTCCGAGGAAGAGAATCTTTATTACTCAACATACGACAATAAATTCAAAAAGGGGGTCGCCGCTGGTAAAATAATGCATGAGCCCAAAGAAACTCATGACTTCTGTCTCACTTTGAAAGTTGGCAAAGGTGTCCTAACAATTTACGCTCCAGTCCGGGTAAGTTTGGCCAAGTTAATTTTCTTCGATTTTATTTCGAGTTCATTTATAATGCGTACGGAGGACACAAGGACTGGAACTCTTTACCTGCTAGCATGTATCGCGTTCACTATGATCTGGGCGTCTGAGGCAAGAGTGAACAGGCTATTCCTTTGTAAGCATGATCCATCTTGGGTGACCTTTCTAGAAAAAAGAGATTGAGAGTATATTTACGCTCGGCGTGCTGATGACTGAACATTCCGATATTTGTAACGGAACATATTTATAGCGCAACGCGCTCACCGCTACACCATTAAGCCTTCAACATAATCCGTTTACTAAAAATATAGAAATAGGGTTCTTGAAAACCCGAAAACTCAAATATGAAAAGTTTCTTAAATATCGAATTCTAATATTTGATAACAACGGAGCTTTACCCGGCCCATCTACACAAACTAGGAATATAATCTACTGCCCTGGACAACTGCGTGTTAACAGGACTCTTGGACCTCGTTCATAATCGTCTAAATGGAATGCCCTTTTACTATAATTAAGCTTTGATTTCATTTCATGACGGGTACGGGTAGACTCGTGCCCCTCGGTGGGGATATTATAATGAGTGATTCTTATAATTTAATGCTATGTTCGTATTATTTTCTTCGTTATTCATGAAAATTACTATGGGAAAAATAATAATTTAACTCTTTTTAACAGGATAGCAATAAACGCGTGGTCCTGGTCAAATGGGAGAGTTGGTGTTGGAAGCGCACAAACTGTCAATGTGCCAAGTAAGCGGGATCAACGGCCGACCGAAGACTGCTCAGTGTGCTTGCGTGGAGGGAAGACTACACTTTATCATGATTGTAAATATATATTTTGATAAATATCTAAAATTACACAGTGCCATCTAACCTCAATTAAAACAAGACGATTGTCGTGTCTAAAATATGAAACAACGTATAAACTAATAATACTCACATTTTTTTCGTATATTTTTTAAATAGGAATCACTTGGACCACTACAAACAGAACTGTTTTTGTAAATCACCACCATTGTGGTACTTAATTCCTATTTAGTAACTTACTCGCTAAACCTTTAAGTCGTTAACAGTGTAATAAATCGAATTAATTTTATTAACAGCCCTCATAACGATACCGTCGGAAAAACCAAATCTACGATTGTATGGCACACATCTTCCGTCAAATTTAAAGAGCACCATATACCCCTCTGCCAAAGGAGTCATTATCAAAGAGAACTTGAAAACTAAAGATATGTTCTCTATGGCGCTCAAGGTGGAGCCGGATTCAGAGACACCAAATCTTAAGGTATGTAGGTACTTTATTTCTAATTACTTGAGGCATAGCCGATTTCGACATATGCACATGTTCATAGTAGTCATGAGAAAAGTGGAACTCACTTTATGTATATATCTTACTTATTTAGTTAATATGTAACTGGCTACATCAGTAGAACGAATTAAACATATACGCCATAACACTTATGCTATTATCTGGACTGAAGGGTGATACGGGCAGTAAATTAGTGATAAATCTTACTTGAAATTTTTTGTTCACCATTAACTATCCCTTTCCCGGGTCGGTACGTTTTCCTGATTATACCGTTCTTGTAAAACGTACTAAAAGCAAGAGTTTCTACTTGCCATAATGGCTGTTGCTTGATTTGATGGGGTAATTTACAGTATATTTATAACTAAGTCTTCAAAATTCAAAGGTCACAGCTAATTGGAGAAAGTGCGCCTAAATGTGTATATCTGAATCAGCATGGTGAAAGATTAAAAACTCCAGACCCAAGACGAATTTATTTTTAATTTTTCCAGACGATCTGCATAGCATTAGGTATAGAACAAGCGACCCTCAGGCACAGGGCGACAAGGGCATCGCTTGGCTGACCCAGCTGATGGACGTCATCGATGTGCTAGACTACCCGTACCAGGGTATTCGCCTTCCACATGTTATCGAGCTTCACGTCCACGTGTGGGACTGCGCAGTGGACTATAGGTAATTCATTGAAACGACTCCTTAAAGCAAACAACATTTGATAATGATAAAATGGACTCAGTTTAATTAACAGAAATTTGATAATTTAAAATAGAACTCGAGGGCTCGATGTTTAACCGCTATTGCGTTCTGTTGACGAAGTGAACTCCCCACAGCCATGTTATAGTGCGTTTCATCGAATAGTACCTATGCCGTTATGTGGCGCCTTGTCTGTAATCTCATTGTACGATAAGACGCTTCCCTACGGGACCTACGTTTGTTTATTTAGTTTTATTTTTGACTGAGATCATGCCCAAAAATTTGAAAACGGTGAAATTAAAATTGAATAAACAAAACCCATGAGAATCGTCTTAGCATACCATACCAATAACGAGGTGTCAACATAACGGCATAGGTACTATTCGATGAAACGCACTATATGTGGGAAGGCTTGTCACTGCAGTGGGTTGTTAATGTTTGTTGATGAAACTACACTAATATCCGAAGAACCTTCTTCATCATTATAAGGCTTAACCATCATCTGGGTAGACTAATGAAGTAAGGAATAAGGAATCAAGATTCCTGACTAAACAAAAAACCCTCTCCACAGGCCACTCTACTTGCCCATTCGCACCGTGCTGACCCTCGGCAACTTCAGTGTGTCAAGCAATCTAATAGCAGAGACGAACACCTCGTGTCTGAGGTTCCTAGCGCAAGAGTGCACCCTGTTTCTATGGCACGCGCACCCTGTGAAACCGGGTCGGGTGCCGTTGGACGATGACAAACACCCGGACGTGAACAAGGACTATGTGTGCGTGCTAGACTTGGGCCTCTTCGAGCTCTCGCTCAGGATGGACGATAAGGCTAGTGCGGTAAGTGTCTACTTTCAGTTTCAATAATATGTTTAATTTCTCATTCCTCAACAAATATCAAAATAACTCAACGTATCAGCTATTTCTGGTATAGGTGTGAACTTCCTTCAGCGATTTTTATCATAGAATAATTTGAAACGTTTAAGATTTGAACTTCACCAGTATAGTGCATTTAAATGTTAGTCATGTTCGCTCGAAGTCAAAGTACTCCAAGTGCAGGTGAGATACTGCGTGCCCTACTTGTTAATGGTACTGTAATTAAGTTAGGTCTAGGCCTCTTGAGTGCAGTGTTCCAGTGGCACTGCTTGACTTACGAGACTAGATTAGACAGAGAATATCAATACTTTTTCAAAAATCTTCTTAGTAGATCTTTAATTTAGTAGCAAATCAACGAAATCGTAATAGCAAAAAACGTAATGTCAGTTGTAAGCTGAAGACAGGAATACAAGCTTCCAGCCTTTGGAGAAAGCGTAGTCCACTGCTAGAATATGCCTCCATCTAGAACTTATGAATTTTAGATCCTTCTAACCTAACAACGAATGTGGCTCAGGCAACTCGGCACCTATGATTACACAAAGTCCCCAAAAGGTTAATTTAATAGCTGTGCGAAGTTAATTCTCAAGATCAATGTGTCAGATGTGTTGTAAATTTGAGTTTGTTTGCAGACAAGCGAACAACCTCAAGTGGACTTGAGCGCGTCGAACAATATGGTGAATCTGTACACGTGTTGGGACTCGGCGTCGGCGTTATGTCGGCTACTCACGTACGCGGCCTCCGACGGCGACTCACAGCCGCCATTCGACCCCTCGTCCAGGCACACGAGCATCTGTTCCGATCAGCCGTTGGAGCAACTTGTTGGTAAGCATTTCGTAAAGTGAAGGATTTTGCAATATTCTTCACTCTTGGCAGACAGAGTTAGAGATTTCAGTAGGTGTTTTTCTCCTACTCTTGCTCTAACCTATAAATAATAAATATCCACTGTCAATCACAGCGCCACCTCGCCCCAAACTAAGCATTAGCCTGTAATATGGATACTAAACAACGAATATATATTACAAAAAAAAAGTATATACGTAGGGAACAGCAGCCCACTGCTGCACATATGGTCTGCTTAATTTTTTGCCAGACATCCCGACCTTTCTTATCCAACCATACCCATGAAAGTTTGTAAGACGCTTCACTTCAGAATTCTGCTCCACCTAATATCGATGCTAAGACTTATATGATAGTCACCGGCTCTTTGCTAATTAAAAGATAGTTTGGCGAGCTATGTCGTTAACTTTGATTCATCGTGAATAACATAAGTTTTACCCTCAGAATAACCTCAAAATAACTCCAATATTTTAGAAGGTTTGTAATCTATATTCCTGATTACTAATATTGCTTGACTATCAGGTTTAGAAGATCGCCCGATAGAAGAAATCCGGGAACTTTCGCCGAGTGAAATACAGCAAGTGAACGATCTTATGGCGGAAGCAATGAAAGAAAGTCCAAATACAACACGTATATAGTAAGTAGTTACATATCATTGTTTAGTTTTTTATATAAAACGCCATTTGTCTTAAATGTTTAGAATGCATTGAAATTCAACCTAGTTATATTCAGTAAAATATGGGTCACATCATCATTATTCAAATATAGGAATAACTCTTTTATAACAACGGTTTTATTCTCATAAAGTTGTGTGTTATATTGATACAAAATAACTCACTGCCTCTGTGGATTAGGATCGAGAAAAGTCACAATTACTACCAGTTTGGTTTGGACATTGCAGGTGAAAAATTGTAACTATAGCATTTATGACAACAACAAGAAGATTCAAAAGTTCACTTATTTATTAAATATCTTTTGCAGTCGAAGAAGACGAATTGAACAGTTCAACAGAGAAGGAAGGGTCGAAATATTTTTCTTCCCGGATGAGTCAAACATGAAGCAGAGGCAACCTTCTGAGCCTAGTGAGCTGGAGGGGAACCGAAATCGATGGAGTACGATGACTTTAGCGGCCCGTAGAAGACGCATTGGAGGCGAAACCAACAAACACCCAAGTCGCGAAAGAACTGGGTGACCCTACCTCAACACCTAAAGCTACTCCAAGGAAGCCAAAACGGAAAAAGGTTAGCAAGAGAAAAGAAATAGCTCTTATATCGCCTATTTACTAAGGTATATTTATTTTTTTAAAGCAACTGCAAGTTGTTTAAGATCGAAGTCATACTATAAGTAACCAGCGAAAGATTTCGATCTTAACGGATAAAATAACTTTGAAGTGACGTAAAAATATGTAAAAAGCTATTGTTAATTTGCCAATATAAAATTAATTTTATGTAAAATATATATACTCTTGCTCGATGCTTATATTGTAATACAAGATATAAATAAGAAATCATTTATTTTAACAAACTTTAATTTATAGTTGAACTATTGAATTTTGAGGTCATGTACCGAAATAAAAACTAAAATTAACCAAACCATTCATATCAAATTTCAAGAGAAGCTTAAAATACATTTGATTCTTAATTATCTCCTCAACATAGAACAAATCCGGCGGTGAAGGCAGCAACACCGACGACGAATACTGCATCATAGAGACGCAGCAACAACAAGTGCAAGACAACGACCTAGATGAGCCCGTCGTTAATTGGATTGGCCAAGGGCCGGTGTACATGTTCGACAAACCTTCACGGTGCCGGCAGCTCGCACTGACGTTTTGAAAGCGCCTAAGAGCTTCCCCCCCAGTAATGAGGTACGTTTGATTTACTTGAAATGATTCCTGTAACCAACCAACTTAGCGTAAGTGTCAATTGTCGCCCATAAATCTCGATTGATATAATAAATAACTTCATCTCAGTTCATTATAAGTTCACCGAGGGGTACGAGCCTACCCCTAAAGTGTGTATAAACCTTAGTCGTCCACGCGGGCCAATGCGGATTGGCCGATTTGACGCACAACTTTTGAATCTCTTCGTAGGCGTGCACAGATTTTCTCGCGACATTTTCCTTCACCGTTAATAAAAATATATCACAGTGTAATTGATTACTTATCGACTTACTAATCCAAAGTCACAATATCCAGTAACTCACTGTCTTGAATCACCGCTTAACATATTGCAAAGTGTGGAAGAGTCACGCTCCGGCATGAATGAACCGTCCCGACCAGAGTAATACCACGGCACAGAAAACTGACGTGAACTAGCGTTGTGTTTCGTCAACTGAGTTAGGTTACCGGAGGCAACCTTTTGTCCCTTATTTTTATTATTTGAACTTAATTGCACAATATAATCAATGTACAAATGCGAACTTGATGAATATATATATATAAACGAATACATATAATGCATAACAAATAAACGATCCATGTAAGGAATATAAAAAATATGGTTCTTCCATAGGGAAATTTCTGTATAAAGCGTTAAATACACAGGTATAGCTTATGCGAAATGAGCGTGACGTGGAACATGTACGGAGGCAATGACTTCCGCGCGGCGAACGAGCCTTCGCCGCCGAAGAAAACAGTCACTATAGAGGGTGACCTTCGCAAACAGAGCTCTCCCACTACTGTCAAGTGAGTATTTACTAAGTATTTGGGATGATGGCGATGTAATTTAAAAGCCTTACCACAGCTATATACCGGCAAGTTATCTTTAAAAGAAACCTTGCATTTAAATCACATTTTGAAAATTTAATATGGTTCCAAATATTATATGTGTTGCCTAGATTCCTATAAAAATAGTTGAGGTAATTTGATATCGATCTCGTCGCATCTTAAGATGCCACCAGATTTGACAAAAAAAATGATCTAAAATATATAATACTGAAGTAGCTGAGGCGAACCACTAGTCAAATTCAATTAAATTTGGTGGAGAGGATGCTTTGCAAGAAACGAGCATAGGAAACCTTTATTCAAATTCTAAGCAACGTTTTAAAATGGAGTGGGAAGGAAAAGGATTGGGCCTGTAGTACGTGACATAATACTTGGTACAACCCAATTCAAAAAATCTCATTTTGACTTTTTAGACAAACAAAATTCGCCGAGTTCAGTATTTAATATATTATACGTCAATTATTACCGCAGACGCAATAAGGAATACGAGCCGTACGAATCTCGAGGTCTCACTGGCGGTGTTAGCTGGAGCGCCGGTAGTGAAAGGGCAAGGGCACATGCCCGGCCGCGACGAGAACTAAAAGCACGGGGCGGGCCTGGCAGGGACCATCGCACTTGTGTTAAACTATGCCTCTCCAAGGTAACTATTACATTATTTGCTGTGTAGTCATGGCATCTTTGATAATAATAGGCATCATGGGTAGGTCCTGAGATCGTAAGAATTATGTAATATTATTACAAATCTGGGTTAAAAATAACGATGTGCCAACTTTCAGCTCGATATTTCATGTTTTATGAATTGTGTTAGTGTTCAAAGTTGATCGTCCATTTTTATAATACATTAAATAATGATAAATTTAAAATAAAAGATAACATGTTTGCTATGAAACTATACTAATAAATGCAACATTTAAAATAGTTTAACAACAAAAGCGTGACGTCATAATTTTGTGGCCATTTGGCTAAAGCGTTCAGGATTGTGATACCTCTATGAGTTTTAATGTAAACAGAGTCATTATTTTGCCAGTGTTTCTATTACTAAGAGGTCTATCGATACCATTGCAAAAATAAAATGGTCATGATCCCTACCATCCCTACTCTACGTGGTTGGAGTGATTTCGATTGTATCAAACAGTCGCCAGAGATTCTTTAGCCATTTGTCAGGATAAGTCCCGTGCAACCAGTTGCACCACCACAACTCCACAGTTGTGGTGGGTTCTCAGCAGGATTGTGGTGATCCCAGTAGTTAGGTGGAGTCCCAGCAGGATTGTGGGGTTTCAGCAGGTTTGTGGGGTCCAGCAAATTGATAGGATCCTAGTAGATTTGTGTGATCCCAGCAGGTTTGTTGATCTCAGCAGGCTTGTGGAGTTGCCAGTAGGTTTCTTGGAATATCAGCAAACAAGTTTTCGGACCGTTTAAATCACTCTTTATCTCTATTTAATAAGTTTGAATGAAGTATTGTATTGTTCATCATAACCAGCTCAATAAACGTCCCCACCGAGAGACACGAGCCTACCCGTATAGGGTGTAAAGGTCTTAGTCCACGCAGGCCCAGTGCGTATTGGCCGACTTCATGCACAACATTTGAATTTCATAGCAGGCGTGCGCAGGTTTCCTCACGCTGTTTCCTTCACCGTAAGGGCGTCGGATAACTTACATATAATTTCGAAAATTCCAAACACATTGGTACGTGGGGGTATTTGAACCTGCGTCCTCCCGATCGGAATGCGACAGTCCACACCATTGTGCCACCGACGATCTATTGTTTTGTTGATTACTAATCAATCTTATCAACACAGGTTAAGTTCCAACACGAAGTGTACCCGTCTGGCGGTATGCACGCGTCACGGCAGACTCTCGCCATTAGCAAGATCGAAGTCCTCGACCGGCTCGTCTGCAGCGACATCAACAAGCTGCTCAGCCAGTATAAGCTCAAAGACGAACCTGAGAGGAAAAACGCACATATGGTAAGCAAAGCAGTTCATTTCTCTATATCTCTTCAACCTGTCACAGTCTACTGGATATGGGTCGCCCCATTTTGCGCCAGATATCTCGGTCCCCCGCCTTCCTCATCCAGCCTCCACTAGCGACCTTTCGCAAGTCTTCGGTCTATCGGAGCGGAAGGCGTCCTACGCTACGTTTGCCAAGCCGCGGTCTCCACTCCAGAACTCCGGTTACCGGAATACAAAAAAAGGATACGTTTAGAAATTACTATAAATTAAAATTATCATATGCATACTTGAAAATGGCAAATATTAAATAGTTTATGATACAATTATTGTAAATAAATTTCTGTTTTTACTTTTGGGTGATGTAAGTTCAAGTAAAATGATTTCTAGGTGAGCCAAGGCAGCAGATGTACCCACTCAATACTCAACCATAAAAACAACACACACATAACAACGAAGTTAAATTCATTACCCAAGTCTGTATTTTCTGAGAAGATCTGTGGTTTTTTTTTAAATTATGGGCTATTTCAAGCCAACCTACCTACTTATTTAAGCCTCTGTTACCAGTTAATAGTAAAAGCGGTACATCTCCGGCCGGACCCGGCGTTGTCGGCTCAAGAGTGCTGCCTCAAGATATCTCTGCTGCCGCTACGGTTCAACCTTGACCAAGATACGCTCGCTTTCCTTGTCGGGTACTTTTCCAAGCTTGGTACGGACGATTCCAACGGTGAGTCAGTTTTATTCCGAAGTTGCCTGTTTATGTAACTATGAGTAGATACTTTATAACCTTTTTGGGACAAGATCACTGTAGAAAGTTTTAATGTAAAATTTTAAAATGCCAGCTACAATTATACAATACAAAAAATAATATATTGCCTCTGGATTGACCCGTTAAATGCTAGCTCAATCGGTTGCATTAGGTCACTTTCGTTCTTAATATGCTATATTAATTATCCCTTCTCTTCAACATATCGCAGTCCACTGCTGGATATAGGTCTCATCCAATTATCCCGTAGTAATGCACAGTCATTTTAGGACTGTAACAAAGTCCTATTTTTTATTGTTGCTGGATTTTTGTTTCAATGTGTGGGGATCACAAAAGCTTGAAACTAAGTCTCATCTGCAGAACTCCCCTCTTTAATACATATATTTATTGAATCAAGTTACAGGGACTCAGTGGTTAGTAACAATATTTACTAAGGGGCTCTATTAGTACCTACATAATACAAATCAAAATAAATATAGATGTCAAAGGTCAGTCTAATTATCATCATCATCATCATTACAGCCCAATTATGTCCACTGCTGAACGAAGGCCTCCCCTAATGATTTCCACGCGGACCGATCCCTTGCAGTTGACATCCATCTGCTACCCGCCACCTTAACCAGATCATCCGTCCATCTGGTTGGGGTCGGCCTACGCTTCGCTTTCCGTTACGTGGACGCCACTCGAGAACCTTTCCGCCCCATCGGCCATCGGTTCTACGCACTATGTGCCCTGCCACTTCAACTTGCTAATCCTCTGGGCTATGTCGGTCACCCTAGTTCTCCTACGGATATCATCGTTTCGGATTTTATCGCGTAGGGAGACACCTAACATAGCCCTCTCCATAGCACGCTGAGCAACCTTGAGTCTATTCAAGAGACCCTTAGTGAGCGACCACGTTTCGCTTCCGTATGTCATAACTGGCAACACACACTGGTCAAAGACCTTCGTCTTGAGACACTGAGGTATTTTGGACGAAAAGATCTGCCTTAACTTCCCGAACGCTGCCCATCCTAATTGAATTCGACGAGAAACCTCCTTCTCGAAGTTGGACCTACCCATTTGGACTATCTGTCCCAGGTACACATATTCGTCAACAACTTCGAGGACAGAACTTCCAACTGATATCGGTATAGGTACGACATGGGCATTAGACATGACTTTCGTCTTGTCCATGTTCATTTTAAGACCCACCTGTTGAGAAGCTCCGTCTAGGGTTTCGAGCATAGTGCTTAAATCCTCCATGGATTCTGCCATGACTACTATATCATCGGCAAATCGAATAGTCTAATTAAATTCAATTCAATTCGGTATTTTCCACCACCCGCAATTAAATACTAAATCATATTTTATACGTGTACCTTTTTTATGTGTCGTTTCATTGATCACTTTTGTTTATTTGCAATATTGTATTTTTAAATACATTGAAACCAATCATCATCATCAGCTCATTAAACGTCCCCACCGAGGGGCACGAGCCTACCCGTATAGGGTGATTAGGCCTTAGTCATCCACGCGGGCCCAGTGCGGATTGGATGACTTCACACACAACCTTTGAATCTCTTCGCAGGTGTGTATGAAGGTTTCCTCACGATGTTTTCCTTCACCGTAAGAGCGTCGGATAACGTACATATATTTTCGAAAATTCGAAAACACATTGGTACGTGTGGGGATTTGAACCTCAGCACTCCTGGTAGGAAGGCGACAGTCTACACCATTGAGCCACCGACGCTCTCCAACCAATTGAAACCAATGATATGATGCAATTGATAATATTGAGCAATGGCGTCACATATCCTAATCACATACAAAATATCAATAGTGGTGTCAAGTACCGGATTGCAATCTTATTCTTTTTTTCTCAGATAGACGTCAAAGACTTGGGAGGGCTGTCGACAGATTCGAGCGGGTCCCGTCAAACGACGCCCACACATCGGCCGCCCGTGATGAGCATCGCCAGTCACCTTCGGGACCCGCCGCCTACACCCACCTCGCTTGGTGACGCCGACTCATTGTCGCTCAATGATGCTGGTATGTTATGGTGTACTAACTCCGCCGTTTGTTTAGTTAGAAATAATAAATGGTCTCATTTTGGTATTTTTCTGCCGTGTTTTATGTAATTTCCCATAAGAACTGGATTGAAGTATCCTTTATTAAATTAAATTTTCTGCATAATCGGTTCAGCTGTTCTTGACAAACACTACTTTCTTTTATATAGATTATTAAATTAATTTATTCATTTATGACCAACAAGAATCCAATTGATATACATTACTATAAAATAAATTGATTATAAAGTATTTGGCGAACAATATGGTGCAATTAGTTGAGATGTAAGAGGGTTCAATCCTCAAGCAGTACAAACTTGTGTGCATGAACATGTCTGTTTGTATTGGTCTACTTGTTTTCTAATAATGTTTATGTATTTACAAATATGTTTATCTGTTGTTGAGCACCCATATTACAGGCTATATGCTTAGTCTGGGACTAGATGGCGCTGTGTGAATGTAAAAAAAGCCATTGATGGAGAAAAACTGAGTTTCCTATTCCATTTCATAATATGGTTTCATAACTATAATTTACATACAAACAGTGTTGCGTGATGAAGAACCACTGATGGAGACTTACGAAGCCGAACGGCTGGTGTCCGAAAACCTTATACAGTTGGAGGAAGACTTCCAGAGGCTCGGCATCAATCAGGAGAAGCCTGTGGCCAAACCGGCTGACACAGAGCCCATCGATGACTCGCCCATATACTTCAGGTGGGTTTTAGTAATTTAAACCTTGCTGGGGTCGAATTAAGGGTTATTTTTAAGTAGACAGAAAACAAATCCATTCACTCCTTAAATCACGTTTAAAACTCATCCCACAGTAATTAATTTCGAGTTGTTTGTCTGTTACTAATTTCTACTCCAAATTGCAAAATTTTCTCTAAATTGAAATTTCCAACCAAAAATAATTTTATTATTAAAAAGCGACGATTATAGAATTCATGCGGTTCCGGCCTCATTATGACGAATTAGTAAAGAAAATATCCATATTTGTCAATTCACAGACGCGTGGTGTTCGCCCCTGAGGTACCAATACGACTGGACTATGTGGGCAAACGCGTGGACTTGTCCGCTGGGCCCGTGGCGGGCCTGCTCATGGGTCTAGGACAGCTGAACTGCTCCGAACTAACTCTAAAGAGACTCGACTACAGGTACGTTTACGTTTGAACCTAACCCGAACCTAATTGATTATACAATACGACCTGCTTTGTATAGTTAAAACTCTAACTGGCATAGCACAACTGCTACATTCATAAGATTTCGCCATTGAAATCATAAACTAATGTTAAAATGTGGTGTGGATGGGGTAAATATATATAATTATCTCGCATTTACTACAGTTGGTGTGCAAACGCTCTTTATCAGTACATTCCAAACTAATCGCTTAATCTGTTGATTATATACAGAACCCATCAACAGCACTTTCACTCTCGACCGCCTTTAAGTTCGACCAACCGTAACCCTTATAGGTCACTGTATACGCCAAACGTATACTTAATGCAATGCCTAGTACGGACCGATATAGGAGTTTGGAATCCCACTCTGGGGTGTACTTGTTGTTTATTGGTAAAATTAATTAAAAGCTTTATAAATTAAATAATCAATTTGTATTCCCTACGTCAAAAAAGGTAGAACAGCATAATCTTATTAACAACATAAACTTTCCATAACATTTACAAGCTATGAAAGTTTTCCATAACAGTAATGATGATTTTATGTTACAGGCTCGGCCTTTTAGGTCTAGAGAAGCTTGTCCAGTGGGCGTTGCACGAGTGGTTATCGGATATAAAGCGGCACCAACTTCCCGGACTGCTCAGTGGCATCGGGCCGATGCACTCTCTACTACAACTCAGTATGTATAACCTTACAATGTATATACATTTCACTGTATATACATTGAAATGTGCTAAGTTTTCAGGACTTTAGTGTAGGGGGCTCTTAAGCCAGTTACTACACCAAGGGTTCAGAATTCAAACCGCGTGCAGTTTTTTTTCTGTGCATGAACATTTTTGTATTGGTATGTATAATATGTTAACAAAATAAGTGTGTTTAAAAAGGAAATTTCAGTATCTTTATCCGTTGTTGTTTCTTATTACTGACCAGGGTTAAATGGCACAGTGCCAATGTCTTGCGATATTTGTTGTATTATTATAATATATTCAGTTAAAATATACTACGACAAAAAACGAAACGGGCTACGATTATGTATATTTAGAGACAAAGAAGTGGTGTAAGAGACCTTTTTCGTGCATCACATCATCTGATTTCATCCGCAATAACAGTTTTGCTTTTATGCCAAATCCGTTACGAGCTTCAATATTGCTACGTGTACTAAAAACGCTACGATCTGTACCTGTGCTACGGACGTTACGATTGCTACGAGTGCCTAACGTTACGAGCGTCACCTGTGCTACGAGTCTAATACTCGCGGTGTTTCCTTAGTAACGGGCATCCGCGACCTGGTATGGCTGCCAGTGGAGCAGTGGCGTAGAGACGGACGCCTGGCCCATGGCCTACGGCGTGGGGCCGCCTCCTTTACGGCCAGGACTGCTGTCGCTGCTCTGGATATTACTACACGCCTGCTACACCTTATACAGGTATAACTTACGGAACGCCATGGTGGACACTTCACCAGGGTAATGACTTCCTATAACTCTATATAATCTATATATCTATTATGTTTTTCATTTAGTATACCAATGAATATTTTTTTTTACTTAGAGATATTTGTATAATAATAATACATACGCCAAGAAAGATGACGAGCCAGCAAGAGAAAGCAATAAAATTACGTAAAACATAAGCTGGATAGGTCCCAAAAACTTTTTGCAACATTATCGTATAATCCGGAACAGTTGTTTTTTTTTGTAATTTTAGAACAAGGCCAACGAGCCGAAGTTGGATCTGAAGTTAAGCGATACCGCCATCCCTGGACACTCACTCACCAAATGCGTTGCAGTCCATTAAAATGGGAGAGGTTAAAGGAAAAAAGAGTGGGGAAAGGGGGTTTTAGGCCGTCGGTAATTTGCGCTAACTCGGCAAAGCACAGACCGCACTAAAACGGCTACGCACAACACGCGCTAACTCGGCTAAGAATAACATACGCTATCTCGACTAAGCACAACACTCGCTAACTCGGTTGAGTACAACACGTTGTTTTATGCCGACGCCGAGACTGTATTACTCCGGTCGTGCCAGCCCATTCGTGCCTGAGCATGCCTCTCCACCACAGATTTCCCAATACAGGAGATGGGGCAAGCCGCGTTTAAAGTGCGACAACTGTAAGCTCAACGAGCATACACTGGCTACCAGTTTACGCTCTGTGAGACGAGTCAAGACGCACGAATATTAGAAAAAATTACTGTTTTTTTCCAAAATGCCATCCTGTGCAATTGTAACATGCCATCATCGCAATGAATCAGTAAATTTACCAAGAAATATAATAACTTTTCACAGGTAAGAACCGAAAAGAAATTGCGACACTGGGACTGCCTATAAACTTGGCGGCTTGTCCAGTCTAATGTATATTCTGATGTCTGTGCTTTCCACACTTCAACAATGTTGAGCTGTTAATGATATGTTTTCACAATGTTACAGGCGACAGCAGAGACGGCGTTCGACATGTTGACACCGGGACCTACGTTGCAACTGCAAGCTGCATATGACAGCAGACGTCGTCGACGAAGGCGGGACCCTTCGAGACATCCCGCTGATATCCGTGAAGGAGTTGCTACAGCTTATCAAACTGTCAGAGAGGTCAGTTTTAGTGATTTCAGTCATGGTTCGCCCTAGTTAAAAAGTTTTTTTTACTCTAATTTAGTCGAGTCGAGTAATTAAGAGAATTGTTTACTAGGTCGTTTACAGGAGTTCCTCATCTGTTTCTCGTAGATGCTTTCAGTATGCTTTGTTATTAGTATATTAAAATGAAAATAATGATAGTAATGCTTAATCCTATTTATTCAACGAGAATAAATAGGATTTAGCACTTTTTCGTTACAAGTTAACGAGTGCACAGGGACAACTTTGGGCGTTTTAAAGGTATCGATGCCACTTTCAATTAGGTTTTATATGACATTGGTGAGCAGACAAATAACGCGTCGTTGCTCACCGTAAGTTTAGAGGACAATAGGAAGATAAAGGAGGAAGGGGGTTTTTCGTATGCAGGGTTTTTTTGACGCCATGGTATTTAGTCTGGTCGACTCATTGATGATATTTGTGCAGAAGCATGCCTCCCACATTTAACGGGTGTAAGCTGTCTGCTCATTAGGAGCGTCCCCACAGAGCGAGTCAAGCCTCGGCTGAGGATCGTCCACACTAACCGAGCTGTTCCGCAGCAAATGCCTTGCGAGGCTGCTCGCGCTGTGCGGAGCCGCCTATTAGCTAAGATATTGCATGTTCCCGTGTAAGACAAGCGTGATGAGAGTGGTGTTGTTGTGGCAGGGTTTCGCGGAGACGGCGGCGACGATGGCGCTGGCGGCGCGCGAGTCCCACGGCGTGGGCGTGCTGCGGCACCTGCCCGGGGCGGCCGTGGCGCGCTCGCGCTCGCCGCCGCCGGCGCCGCCGACCTGCTGGGCGGCGTGCGCGCGCACCTCGCGCCCGCGCGCGCCCGCGACCACGCCGACAAGTGGCGCCCGCACGCAGGTACCGCCGCACTAGCGCCGCCCACCTGCTGGGCGGCGTGCGCGCGCACCTCGCGCCCGCGCGCCCGCGACCACGCCGACAAGTGGCGCCCGCACGCAGGTACCGCCGCACTAGCGCCGCCCACCTGCTGGGCGGCGTGCGCGCGCACCTCGCGCCCGCGCGCGCCGCGACCACGCCGACAAGTGGCGCCCGCACGCAGGTACCGCCGCACTAGCGCCGCCCACCTGCTGGGCGGCGTGCGCGCGCACCGCGCCGCGCGCGCCCGCGACCACGCCGACAAGTGGCGCCCGCACGCAGGTACCGCCGCACTAGCGCCGCCCACCTGCTGGGCGGCGTGCGCGCGCAGCTCGCGCCCGCGCGCGCCCGCGACCACGCCGACAAGTGGCGCCCGCACGCAGGTACCGCCGCACTAGCGCCGCCGACCTGCTGGGCGGCGTGCGCGCGCACCTCGCGCCCGCGCGCGCCCGCGACCACGCCGACAAGTGGCGCCCGCACGCAGGTACCGCCGCACTAGCGCCGCCCACCTGCTGGGCGGCTCCCGTCACACTTGGACTGATAGCGATCATACTGTCGTAGTCCGATTCTTTCGGTACAATGGACTCCCTACGTGAGCAGCCGCAGTCAGAGAACGATTTCTAATGGACTAGGTTTGCTGCCGCGATTTCGCGCTGTCGCTCTGACAGATTACATTGCGACAAAATATTAATTGTCGATTTGTAAAAATAATTTGTAACATTAATTTTTGCCAGGAGTTGCCACAATTCGAAACTTTATATGTGTCCTTCTCATATACATTTATATATATTTAAAAAACCTTATAGATAAAAAGATCATATGAAATAACAAAAATGTTTTGTTACAGATACAAATGAATAATTTGGTGCCAAGATCAAGATAGTTTCATCGCCATTTAAATGTCAGGGGTAAAAGGTTAAACGTGGATACAGATCGTTTGAAGAAGACCATTCTTATATATGATATAGCGTCATCATATAGTTCATCATCTTACGCTTATTGCTTACCACCTTAAGAAACTATTGTTAGCGGCAAATAGGATTTATTATATCAGTAACTTACCCACGATATATATTACTTTATAGTACTCTGGCGTAGCCATTAGGGCTTTGTTTTTATTTTCTGTGACTTTGACATAAGTTCGTATACTGAATTCAAAAACCTTATAATAAAAAAATGGCGGCTTATACTTTTATAAATGTTAAACGAGTAAGTCGAATATTGCATAGAAAACTCCCTCCGCTGTTATTTGACAGAGGAATATGTGATGTATTGTTAAGAAGAGTTGCAAACTACAAAATGCAGTAAGTACAAAATATGAATAATTTCCGAATACAAAATTTACTGCGATTATTGTTTTGATAGTATCTCAAGTATTGTAACTCAATATATTTAGTTGTAGCGATAGTTAACGTAGAGAATATATTATACACCTGGGCTAAGTGTGTCTACATCTTGATTAATTTTTCTACCATTTCGGATATTTAGTACCATGATTTAGTATAAATGGTAATATTTGGTTATTTGTAGATAATGTACAATACAAACAAGCATGGTGATTGGCTAAAAGTAGACAAAGAACCTTTATTGTTGCCTTTTCTTATACTTTTATGTAAGCAATGCCTGGCGCATCTATTTACGCATTTGTCCCCATGTCCACGTTAGGTTCATAAGAAGATTTTGTAGACACACATTTTAATATCAGTTAAATTCCTTGTTGATAGACAACATTAGTGTGTCCTAAATCAAGTTGGAGCATGCACGAGTACTTTTTAATGTGGTATTGCTATTAAATACCAACTGTTAAATAAATTACACCCATATATCATATTTTCTTTTTTTAAATCAAAATCAATAATTGTATAAAAATAAGGCAACAGCTTAAAAAACTTATAATTTCATCAAATACTTTTTCAAGTGCTCGGCTTAGACTTTAGCCTTAAAGATTGTAGGTATGTTGGAGACTGTGGTGCTTGATTTGTTAGCATTTTAGAGCATTTAGTGGCATAATGTTAAGGCTCAAAATTTGCTGTATATAATATATATTTACACGATTTAAGGAACATTCGTGAGGTGCCATGACAAAGTAAAATAAAAAAGGGAAAATCAAAACTTCATTAACGGCGATATCAAACTATATATTTTGTTTTGCTACATGAATGACGTAATTGAGAAAAAAGATAAACAAAATATTATTATGCTGTGGAAACTTATGTTAGAGAATGTAATAATTACGGAGACAACTCCAGCTATGACTGACTTTTAGTAAAATAGTGTTTGAATAATCTATAGTTCCCATCTTTCACAATTTATCAATGTAAATTTTATTCATCATAAATAAAATAAGCTTTATAATTCGTATGTTCATAATTTGTTATATTTTACTATGTGATAAAGCCTATTTTAGATTGAATAATTTTTTTTCACATTGACATTTATTCTAAATATTAATAAAAAAAATCATTTGCTCCCTTGATTTCCAAGTAAGGATTTAATATATATATATAAATATTTTTTGTTATATGCACGCTCAATAGAATGATTGAGAGGACTTATAAATTTGATATTTTGAAATCAATACTGAATTTTAAATAAATCATAAAACTCGTACTCTTTATTTTATTTGTCACACTGCATTCCGTATTTGCATACAATCTTCCTCTAAAAAGTTGCTCCTTAAAATTATTACACTTATAATTAACAGATACAAATCTTTATTGAAAAACAAGGTAAAGTGGCATCAATTCATAGTTTCGCGTATGTACTTAGGTACGTTTTGTCGTAGTTCGTACTCTAAAATGCAGCTACGCATTAAATGTGGTCTATTATCTATCAAACGAGTTAAGGTCGGTTCCATTTTTAAGAAGACCATTTTAAAAAAGACTATGAATAGGTCAAATTTAGTCGTGACCAAGTGTAGACAGAAAGTACCTACTTCATTAAACCAGTATAATACAGTACTAGTATCATATCACATGCCATCACGCACACAGGATAGCTATGAGGATTGTTGGGTGTTTACAACTACCACCCTAAGATATTAGCTGGAATTGCTGATCCTCCAAAGTACGGAATAATCTTTCTTTTCAAATAATCAGATGATTCAGCCTACAATATTCTAACCAAACAGGGAAAAATCTTGAAGTCACACAAAGTGAAACATTATATGACTACATAAGATGATGTTTTATTATGTTGATAGTCACTGGGGTTCATTAATTCATATTTCAACTATTTAATTTTAAACAACGACCACTAGGCTAGTGGTCATTGATTTTAAAATAATAATGCATAAATAAGTGTTAACATTTAATCTAATACACTAATATTCTAATAAATACAAATTGCTTATGATTCCACTTCCTTCTCCTCGGGATATTTGTCAGTTAAAAAACTTTTAACTTCGCCATACTCAGTTTTCAAATTCAAACGAATCCTCTCGTGGTTCCTGTACTTTTCATACTTTTTCAAGTAAATCTGGTAATGCGGCATTGTTTCATAGAATCGAGGGAATTTCTTTTTTCTGAGGATAACTTTGTCATTCAATACATATTGGGTGAAATCTAAAGTCTCGTCTTTGGGAATCTCATCTTTGCTGCGAATTCTACTGGGGCTGGCCACCACTTTAGGGTAGAACTCATTTTCGGCCCTGTATTCTACTAGATGGAGCTGCTTCTCTTCAGCCAGTTGCTGATGGGTTCTCTGAAAAATATATATTTTTTATTAATAATCTATTATGGATGATAAGACTAAAACTGGTGTTTGGAGCTATATGGTTTTTAATGTCCAATGGTTTAATGTACTACTGGTCCCATAATCGTCTCGCATCATTTTTTTAAGACAGTTGATCCAGCCTTAAATGTCTTAACTACCAAATTGAGTACAAAAATTACAAAGTGACTTTAATTTCGTATCATCCCAATGGGATTTGAACCTCCAACCTCTGGATCAAGTAAAAATTTAAAATCGACACTAAACCTCATAAGACAGTTATTATGAGACGATAGGTCAATGGGCTAGTCACGTATGTCGCAGAACCGACGGCCGTTAGAGCAGACGACTTCTGGAGTGAAGACCGCGCCTTGGCAAGCGTAGCGTAGGACACTGGCCCAATGAACCGACGACTTGCGAAAGATCTCTGATGGAGGCTGGCTGAGAAAAGTCGAGGACCGACGGGGGAGACCTGTGTCCAGCAGTGCATATGATATACATACAATATCTTATGAACATACCTGTTGTAAAAGACCAATGAAGAATGCCTTTACAATGTGCTGCAGGTTGTTGGAACCCTCCACTTTAGCTCTCAGGTCTTTGATACCTATAGCTTGGCAGATTTCTTTGATTGCCCTATGACACTTCAGTCCATAACCTTCATTCTTTTTTTGTACAAATATTTTTGTTTTCCCAAATGCAGTATAGAAATCATGGAAAACTGGAATAAAAAAATATCTTTAATTACATTTCAAAGTAATTAATTCAGTTACGATATTTTACCTAAACTACTGCCAAATTTAAATTAATGAGCAGCAATGAAAAGTCTTGACACAAGCTGACAAAAGTGATATCACTAACTTATGTTGCAAGTACGAACATTTTTGAACCATTAGTTCTCTTAGGATTTTCTCCAAAGTGGTTAGTAACTAGTTTTCTGCATGCATAATAGTTATAATAATTTAGTATGAATTTCATGTTACACTTCTTACTTGTATGTCCATTGTAGATCTCGAAATGCATAAGCTTCTGTCCAGCCCTATTCCTAGCTTTTCTTAAGGCTGCAGGGGCTTCTTTGGCTTTTCCAAAAACCAAACCCTGCAAGTCCTTGACCATTACCTGTTACAACCTGAAAAAACAATAATACAGTTTAATGGTTGAACAACAAAACATTCTGTGAAAAACGAATTCAAATTATATTGCACCTGTGTTGTTGGTTGAGGTCTTACTAATACAATTTACCAAACACAGACACTGACAATTACCATTGGTCTCAAAACCTTATTTTTGAAAAACTATCACAAAAGTAATCATTATGACATTATTTATATTAACACACAATAATGAGGCTGAAACTGGTAGAAAAATTCTAGCAGGAAAACAATGGTAAGGGATGAAAACAGGGCAAGTCCCAAAGAAAGCTCTTTTTAATCGAATATGTTAAATAATCGAAGCGATTCACACATCGCAGTCAAAGTTATGAACGTAAACGTGTGCGTCAAGCTGTAATCCTCATATTTGAAATCGCAATTAAAACGAATTTTGACAACGCTAAAAATAGTACTAAATAGTACCACTTTAGTTTCGGAGATATAGCTATAGGTTGGTGAGGATTACAGCTTGACATTCAAGCTGTAATCCTCACCTCTGGTGCGCGCAAACGGTAAGGTCTATCGAATTGGTTTAGGTTCCAAAAAATAGTCATGCCATAACGCGTTAGAACGCGTCTCGGTGCGTAACAGGAATACAGTGACACTACAGTGGATCAAGGGACACAGTGGGTCACGTGGAAACGATGCAGCGGACGAGCTGGCGAGAGGAGGCTCAAATGCCAAAGCCATCGGACCGGAACCAACAATACCAATCCCGTTTAGCCAGCTCAAGAGCTGGATAAGAGATTACACACAGACTTTAGCAGCGGAATGGTGGACCTCGACACCAGGGTGCAGGCAGTCCAGGGAGGCCATGCCTTCCCTGGATAGGAAACTGTCCAGGCGTCTTCTATGCATGGACAGAAATAGCCTTAGACTGGTGACGGGGAGCATCACTGGACACTGCACACTTAACAAACACTTCTACATGCTAGGTATCATGGACAGTCCTCTATGCAGAGCGTGCATGGAGGAGGAGGAAACGGCCACCGTGCTTCTTAGGTGCACAGGCGTAGCCCAGATCCGCAGGGAATCTATCGGCTCACCGGTAACAATTGCGGACGCCCTGAGGAGACCGGGAAAACTAATCTGCTTTTGGAGGGAGGTAGGCTGGCTGGAGTGACCAGAAGGCCGCCATGGCTCACGCACAATGGTCCACTGCACAGACTAAGTGCGGAAACCAACACCAATAAGATAGAACAATAGTCATGAAATAGTACCAATGATATGCTAAATTTGAGAAATAGTACTCAAGAGGTTACCGAGATATTAAAGGTAACGTGGTGAGGATTATGGCTTGAATATTTGAAAACTTCAAATATCTCCGAAACGCCTACGATTTTCGGTTTCAAGTTTGTGCCAAAAAATAGTCGTGAAATAGTCGTATTAAATAGTAATAAATTTGAACTGATTAAATTCGAAAATAAAAAGTTATTATTTTCCCTACATTTTGTGGAGGTACAGTCTTATACAAAATATTTTAATTCATTTGATATTTTTTTCTAACATAACCTATGGTTCTATAGACAGATGCGCGCCAATTGTTTTAATATTTGTGGTTACAAAAACTGGCCGAACCTTACAGGGTACAGATAGTTTTTAAAAATTTAATTTTATGGAATAAGGGTCAGTTTTACTTATTTTTGCCAGACGTAGGTAAATGTAGGTAAAATAATAAATTTTTATTTTCGAATTCATTGGAATCATTGGTACTATTTCATGACTATTTTTTGAAACCTAAACCAATTCGATAGACCTTACCGTTTGCGCGCACCAGAGGTGAGGATTACAGCTTGAATGTCAAGCTGTAATCCTCACCAACCTATAGCTATATCTCTGAAACTAAAGTGGTTTTATTTTTTTGACTTATGGTACTATTTAGTACTATTTCAGCACTATTTTTTGGCGTTGTCAAAATTTGTTTTAATTGCCATTTCAAACTAGGATTTAGGATTACAGCATGAAGCACACACGTAAACAGTCTTTTTGGGACCAAGTCTTACAATTTTTCTGCCAGTTTCAATCTCATGTCGAAATATTGTAAAAATATGAAAAGGCAATAAACAAGGTTTGTACTGACATACAAAGTGCCTTGTAGGAAATATTATATACAATACGTACCCAGCCATGATATTCACTGCACAAGGTCTATCCCCAATGACTAATAATGAAGAGATTTCGGACTATAATACTCCACTTTAATGATATATATAATAATAATAATATATATTTTAAAATAAAATTAAAATAGTACTACTGATTCAAAACTAAAGAAAACTTTTTGCTTCCATGTGCCTCTATAGAAGTAGTCTATCATTTATGTAGGTACTTACCATAGCTTGATAATTTCTGGTCCTCCCTAGATTTCCTTTCATTATGAGTAATGACCTGAGCTGAAGAACTTTTGTGTCAAATCCAGTAAAAACATCTACAAAATGAATTTTAAAAATAAATAACTCAAACCCAAGTATTTTAGGAATTTAGTAAAAATTAAGTAACTTTAAAACAGTTAATTACCTTCTCCAATTGGATCTGGGGGGCCAATACTACGGCCTGGCATGCGGGTACCAGACCAACCTCTTTCAATTGGACTCAGTTTAATTCTACGGAACTTTGTCATTGAATCCCTGAGCTTGATCAATTTCTCCATCCTAGAAAAGTTCATAGTTTAAATTAAATTATGCTGATGAAAATTTAACAAATAAATACAATTGGAAAATCAGATATAAATACAAAGATACAAGTACCTTTCTGGGTCATCTGGAAGCCTTTGCTGTTTAAGTAATTCTCTACCCCTGATAACAGGAGCAGAAAGACCTGGCCAGAGCATATTGCATTTCCCCACTCCAATAACTTGGCCACGATTCAAATCTCGAATCCTTATGCGTCCTGCACCTTTACCACGACCTTTCTTTGCACCAGCATTACTTACCGATGTCACAGACTTCCATAACTTTTCTGCAGGCACTAAAATAAAACGAGGATTTTAACAAATTGAAGGGTGGGTAGTCAACTCAGATAATAGTAAGTAAAATAAAGATTTACATTTATTGAAAAAGTTTACGCAAGAAACTGATGAAGTGCTAAATTTTTTAAGGTTAAGTACAGTATTGTTATGACATAAACTTGACTGCCTTAAAATAACATTTAGTGGTTGTATTAGACTTCGAAGGGACAGCATTTTGAACACAGTTTTTTCAGAGCTTACTGCTCTGTTATTTTTTGTACATTGATGATCAAAATATAATATTTACAAAAACCTGTTCATTTTGAATGCAACCTTTTGACAATATATTTTTTTAAATTTATATCACAGACAGTGTTGTCACTCGATAGTCGACTATTGATAGGGAATCAATAGTCCTCCGATAGTTGGACAAAAGCAATAGTATCGATCGGCCTATTGGTAGTATCGATACTATCGGTAGCTTAGTTTATTACATTATTGGTACTATTTCTATTACTCTTTGAGTCGACCGACTATCGAGCGGCAACACTGAATGATATTATGCTATTTTAGTCTGTGGTGTTTTCTGACACTTCATTTACGTGGCCGATATTCCCTGCAAATCCTTCAATATTTTGCTATTCTTACCGATGTTATATCTGAATTGGAATATTATTAACTTATATATGGAATTCTATAATATCTAACGCATATTTCTTAATTTGTATTCAACATGGGTCTATGCAAATGTCCAAAGCGGCGAGTTACAAATCAGTTTTGCTTTGAACACAGAGTAAATGTTTGTGAATATTGTATGGTGACGAATCATCCTAAGGTATACTAGTACTAAACTAGTTGGTTGCATATTATAAATTATGCAGTTCAATATATAACAAAATTATAATTTTTATTTACAGTGCATCATACAATCATATTTGCAATGGCTACAAGACAGCGACTATAATCCTATATGCGAGATTTGCACAAAAAGTTTAAGCGAAGGAGAATGTATTCGATTAACTTGTTACCGTAAGTACATCAAGAGTTATAAAGGTAATTGTTGTTAAACCGTAAATAAAGATTTTTCATAGCTTTATTTATTTCATTCAGATGTGTTCCACTGGACCTGTGCCGAAAGTCGGTACCGGGCTTTACCCCGCACAACGGCCCCTGCAGGCTACCAGTGCCCCTCATGTGCGACCCCTGTATTTCCTCCTCCGAACTTGGTTTCACCTGTGGCTGATGTACTCAGAGAAAAACTAGCAGGTGTGAACTGGGCCAGAGCTGGACTTGGTCTGCCGCTGGTATATATTTTGAATCATTTTTATTTAAATAATGATAATAAATATCCACTGACATTACACAGTGCTATCTAGCCCCAACCTTAGCATGAGCCTGTAATATGGAAACTAAACAATGGATAAACATACTTGTATACATTTATTTTCTAAATACATATTATACATAGAAAACACCTAGCACATGCACACAAATGTTTGTACTGTCTGGGTATTGAATCAGGAACCCTTGGTGTAATAGCTGATGTTTCTACCATTACACCAGATGGGTTATCAATTTTAGGTTCTAAATTTAAACATTTCAAAGACATCGCAAAGTTTATTTCAAAATAACTTTTTAAATCTTTTACAGATACTCTGAATTGTCAATTATTATTATTATATTTTATGACTACCACCTGTTTGGAATAAGTAGGATCTTTGAGAAGAGCAGCAAGAAACTCAATAATCACTCTTACATTTTAATTTCATTGGGTATAGAGTTTTGTCATATACCTACATGTTACTTCACATTAATTTATTAAGAAGCTTTTGTAACTGGAACACTATGTGCATGATCTTAATGTGATAAATATTTGTCTTTTTTTATGTTGGGCTTGCTCTTGAGCAAGAAAAAATAAAAGGGATATTATAATACTTTAAAATAATAATATGTCTTAAACAAATAAATCCAATTAAAATATCATACCTATTCCCTTTTCCAGCTTTCCGATGATCAAGATTTGAAGGGTGCAGCTGGTAGAAGAAGCCAGTCTCCAATAGATCATTCCCAATACTTTGCTAGTACTATTGACAGTCAAAGAGGCACTCCTGTGGGTGCTAGTGATGATGAGTCTACTAGCAGGACTGCTAATGGCACTCCACATTCCATTGTCCAAATTCCTGATGATGCAGTTAATATTTATGATAATACATCATTAAAGAGAACTGACAGTTTACAAGGTAATTTTTGTATTTTTCCCTACATTTTGTATAAGAACATTATTATACACCACTACTTTGAAGAACTGCACAAAAAATATAGGGTGCTCAGTATCGATTACTGTTCATATTTATGCAGTAAAACATAACAATTGTTACCCAAATTATATTAATTATTAATCAGTATAATAAACTACATACATTGAATAAGATATGCATGACACTAAATAAAAATGCAGAGTATTGACTTGTGTAATGGTCACCTTAAATTTCATTGATAAATAAATAACAGGATGATTACTATTGTTAAGGCTTTTAGGTATAAATTTTTTAGTTATTAGTACATAGCATTTTTATTTACAGGTGGTCAAGCTCCAAGAAAATCTTTTAAATCTTTAGACCACTCAAAACCATCAAGGAATTTTGACCATGATGAAAATAAGTACAAACAGAAGTCGACCTTTGCCTGGATTAGCAGATGGTGGAAGTAAGTAACATACAATTTTCAGATCAGATAATGTAAGGGTAAATAAACAGTTAAATAAAAAATAGAAAAGTAATTATTTCTTAAGCTGCTTAATAATGAAATAAACACTAAAAAGACGGCTTAGTAACTTACAAGTCTTCCTGCAAAACAGAGCTTATCAGCAGTAATCCAACATGCAGGTCCAGATAGGTAGATTAAATAATCTACCCTGTTAAATTGAGGCCAGGAGCAATAGCATGTAAGATGTTTTGATTTTCTTCAAAAAATTTTTTTTTTTATTAGGAACTCCCTGCCATCATCTAGAGTACACCGGGCTGGAGGAATCTATAGACGGTACTGGATCTTATTCTTTGTACTAATTGCTGTCATAGTTGTGTTGGCACTTCTCAGTAATAGAGATGTTGATGAAGAGAGCCCGTTTGGATTTAAAGATGAAGAGCACAGAGTACTACAGAAAAATTAGTACATCACATTTGTATGCATTCTAAAATCAAGCAATTTAATCAAAT
Organism: Leucinodes orbonalis; assembly: GCA_019425675.1. NCBI lineage: Eukaryota > Metazoa > Arthropoda > Insecta > Lepidoptera > Crambidae > Leucinodes > Leucinodes orbonalis. The sequence continues at coordinate 456,917 of PQWD01001956.1, forward strand.
ATGTACCATTAGGCGTAATGTTTATGTACTATATGAAATTAATAATATGAAAGGATAATAAATTAATTTATTACAAACACTGATGAGTATTAATTGAAAATGTTTAATTTAACATTTTAGACATAATACAAGAATTTATAGAAGTATTATCATAATTTGAGAACCTAGTTTCACTTTGTGACAATTTAATTTTGCGTATATACATTTACAAAACTTTAGTGCATGTATCAACTTGTTTATTTAAAAATAAGATTGAGAAAATATCATTGTAAAAGTCTGGGTAGTAATGGCAGGCACGTTGACAATCTGGCATCCAATTCACCTCCAAAAGTTTTGGCTGGATTCTTGTATCATTATTGTGGCTGTACCAACTTAACATTATGTCTGCTGCATATAAAGCTCTCGACTGTGGACTTTTGCAATGCACAAGGTGCTTCCCTTCATAGTTGCAGCTGTAAATAGCTCGGATATCATCGAAAATATTAACTTCTGTATCTTCTCCCAAGGATAGTTAGCATATTGTTTTTCCCATTCATGTTTGAATTCCTCACACAGAAGCCTATACAATGGAGCACCTTCTGTATAATTCATTACCGTAAAGTGCTGTTCATAATCCTCCAAGTTATTCAAAGCATAGGTTTTATTAGAGAATCTAAGGAAGAAATTATTATAAACATAGACTTCAGTAGGATTCACAGATTTTAGAAGGATGACATACCTTATGTCAAATTTAACCAGACCTTTATCAGGTCTATCAAATAGAACTGGATTCTCTATATACTTTTGGGCAATCTTTGGCCCAGTAAGAGGCAGGCGACAAAGAAAATTCAAGTTCTTTGTAATATATGTATCTAAGCCTCTGGCAAGATTATAAGGTTTACAGATCCAATGGTTATCGAAACCAGAATTTTCTCTTTGCATATAATATGCAACAAGTTTTGGCAGTTCTGTTTTCATGTTATAAGTAGTGGGTAACCATAGAGGGAAATGTTTCCAGGTCAGTTGATGACTTTTTGTTAGAGCTTCGTCTGGCAACAATAGCTAACAGATCTTTTATCGTGATAACATATTCAAAAGGAAATTGGTTGACAAATTTATTTGGAAAGTTAATACTTAGTTCCTTAAATGATTTAAAATGATTGATATACCACAAAATATCAGCATCATCTTCATTATCTACAATTTCAAATTCAGGAGCAGTCAAGAAGTCATTTATATAACTATATTCTGAAAATACTTTCAGCTTTGCTGGTAACTGTACATTTTTCAACAAGTCCAAATCAGGTAAGCTCTCAACAGTGTGACCTTCAATGAAATAATCAGCATCTGGTTCTACTTGAGAGAAATCTTCATTAAAGTGAACATATTCTCTCCAAGGAATTAGCATAGCTTCCCTTTGGAGTGGATTAGGAAAATTGCCTTCTACAAAATTCCTTGTTATTATATCTCCTCGTTCAACATTTTCAATAGGAAATATAAGAGTGTAAGTCATTTGATCTGTCACATTAATGAAAGGAACAGCTCTAAAGTTAGGATTATCAGAATGAGTGATACCTGAGCCCAGTTCATCTAAAACATACCAAACAGGCACTCTTTCCTCGACCGAAAATTCATTTCCACCTATAGCATAAGTATTGGCAAACTTCCATACATTGTCAGACACTGCCTCGATTGTTCTTCTGTAGAGCTTGCAGTAATTTGCATCATAGCACACATTCTATGCAACAATTCTGGCACATTCCTCAGGGTATTTTTAATACTATTCGCCTTAAATGTCCAGGCATGATCAATTAGATATATATGAGGAGTCTAGTCTGTCAATGTCTTCTATAGCTATGACACTCCACAAAGAATCGTAGGGCATTTTTTCAACACCTTCATAGTCAATTTGTACAAGTTGAAAACTTAAGCCAGAGTCAAATATTTGACTGTGGAGTTTCTTACATAAAGTCGGCCAAAAGTGTTCCGGTATTCCTGATAATAGTAGTTGAGGCTTATGCAGTGACAGAAACGTATTATAAGTCGATATTCCGTCCATTGTATTTTTTCTAATAATCTGTCTAACCTGCCGTACACTTATTTAGTAAAAGTCGATATAATAAAAATATAACCAAGTAGACATGCTCTAGTTTGATAAATTTAACTTCGGAGTTCTGATTAAAACCGGTGCCGGGACATGACAGCTGTCAATGTCAATCTAAACGTTTAGAAATGGTGGTGTTCTCGAAGTATAGTTTTTAGGTAATTTTAAAACAAGATTTTTTATGTGGAAAACGATCTAACATGGCCCGGTAAAGTTGTCTATTTAATAGTTCAAAATTTATCACATGTAAATAAAATTGGATTGTCTGTTTGTAACATTGAAATAACAATTGATTTCTTCTTGCTAACGAAGATAAACACGGTACATATGCGAAAATATAAATTTAAACATTTTTGACTGTTTGTCCCGGGTTATCTCTGAAACGGCTGAACTTATTATATAACCGATAGCTTTAGTAGGAATGAAACGATACCATTAAGGTATCGATACCTTTATTGGATAAAGTATCGGTCGTCATGTATCGATATTCGGTATTGATTGAAAGTTTACTCGTATCGAATAATTTTTGGAAATTTTATGTTAAAACGTAAAGAAGTATTACATTCAAATTCTTATTATAACATTTACTAAAAGACTGCTTCTGTAGCGATACTAAAAATATATATATTTAAAATGTTTGCCTGTTACTCTGATTCTGATATTTTCTTGAGACAATTATTGTTGCGCCAGCTTTGGAAAAAAACCCCTTTCGCAAGGTCCAAATGTGCAGAAATAACGCTGGGGATTCAGGCTTCAAATCTTCCTCCAATAGCTCATAACTTTTAGGTGCGTACTAGATAAACCAAATAAATTGAACTTCATCGGCTTTCTAGGAGTGCTTTCGCTTTTGGCCAACTATGAGACAACACAAACGTGTTGTGACCGACACAAACCACCACAGGTTGAAATGGTCACATATATTTTAATTTTATTATTTTTGTACGACCTTCCCACACGCACTTGGAAGGAAACATCTGGGAAAGAACTTGGATAATTAAGTACTGATATGATATGAGTTCTCTTAACCAATACCTTCTCGATACTTAATTTTTAAGTATCGAAACTAAAAATACTTAGTATCGGATAAAAGTATCCAGTATGTACTTGTATTTACTCATATTGTTTTAGCCCTAACTGTTAGTAGTAATTTAGTTCTTAGAAATAAATATCCTCTCCATTAGCAAGTAATATGGATACTAAACAACAGATAAACATACTTATATATTTCTTTGTAAATACATACATATACATAGAAAACAAACAGACATACTCATGCACATATATACTTGTACTGACCAGGGATCGAACCCAGAAATCTTGGTGTAGTAGCAGACGTCTCAACTATTACACCAAATGGGTCATCTGATTACAACTAAGAATATGAATAAATGTTATTTACACAGACCTATGTTATGGGTGAAATGATAAATAAAGAAAATCTGGTAATTCTCAAGGTCAATGTAATAATCATACATTTATTATAGTGATATCAACTTTTCCAGGGAACATTGATAATACTTACACCTAACTATGCTACTTAGTAAATTACAATAATATAGATCACATATTTTTCATACTAAACAATAAACTATACATAAAAGCAAAACGCATCTGTTTATGTGATGCCAGTTATTAAACAATTTAGTAAAGTTTATAGTTGATTAAATAGTTGAATACTACCGCTAAGGTTGTACGTTTTTTTAGAAATAATTTTCCAACAATGCCAGCAGCTCACTTTATGGGGCCCATTCGAAACATTATATGGGAACCATCTTACTTATGAAATTAAAAAGTTAGTCACACTAACTTGTAATATCACTGCCTGTCACATCCTTTATCCTTCACAGATACACTTAAAGCGTAATTGTTATTGTAGGAGAAATAGTTGAGATCGAAATAACCACAAATGACTTCAAAGTTAAAAAATCCAGTACAAGTACGTACATTATTTAAAATCAATAGAAGCATCATTCTTAGAGTCATAAAACAACTCAAAAGGTGAGACGACACGCCGTGAAGCGTATCTTATAAATCAAACAAGATGCAGACGATGGATAATCGCCGCTTAAAGCTGAACTAAAATATGGAACACAATGTACTACCGTCGATCCGGGTAATTGGGGCTTTACACAGATTACCATAATAATATTTATAAAATAATTACATCGTAAGAGGGCATTAGAGATATTAGAGAAAACACATTCAATATTTAATAGCTTAATCTCTATGAGAAAAATTGCATTACAATCATAAATTTTCATTATTTCTTAAAAAGCAAAATTTGTATGGTTTTGAAGATTCGTTATTAAAACACCACAAAATCAAAACATGAGCAAATTCCAAAGAGTTATCATTAACAAGTCTTTTATACATAGTCTTAAATTCTGGTCTTGTGCGTAAACTTTATACATTTATATACAGAAAACAATTAGATTCATACAACCCGGTCGACGCAACCTTACTCTGTATCAGTTCAATTGAATCCAGTCCATGTGGTTTCTATAATTGCGGCGGCTTTTTGACGCGTTGCCTAAATTTGAGGGCTTGGTAATCTGGATCGTCGGAGACATCGTCGCAAGGTTGATTATTCCTTGTACTGCTGCCGACGACCGTGCCCACGCCGCTGTCCGGGGTGCCCAGTTCGGGCGCCGGCCATACACTGCTCTCAGTACTGCAACTGGATTCCAGTTCACTTTCGTTCGTTTCGTTCATTAGCCGCGCGACTGTTCGGTTGTATGTCGGTATCGGCGACAACCGTTCAGCCAACGAGGTTGTGGCTCGTTCGCTCTGCTCTTTGGGTGGGGGCGATTCACTAGAGTCTGACCTGTGCATGCTGAGTCTGCCGTTTCGTCGGACGCGTCTGAGATTCATTCGTCTGCCCTCAGCCGGTGGGGGTGTGGAGTGGTTGCTCTCGGATTCCGGTGGTTCGACCCTGAGGGAGTCTCCCAAGGAGTCACGAGAACCGTTGATGGGCGTGGGCACGATGCTGACAAGGTTGGTGGGCACGCTCTGGTTCCGGGGCGATATGGGCCGACTGCCCTGCGACTGGTCGTCGTCAGAGTCCACCTCGGCTATCCGGAACAATGCTGATGTGCTTTGACCCCTGTATCCTGTAAAAAAATGTTTGTTGGTACACAAAAAAATTAAACATATTATTTATTCTATTATGGAAATTTATTTCCTATATTTATCGTTAGTAAACTACTATGCAGTAGGGAAAAATATTCCCCTTGTCTGGTGATGAAATGCATTGCGTATTTTTAAATATTTATTTGGTTATGCCCATATCAACACGTCATGAGAAAAAGAATCAATATTTAATTATAGAAATATTTTAATTACCTGTACTTGTGCTAGGAAGAGCGAGATTGTCGTCATTGGAGAAATTAGGAAAGTTGTTGTTATCGCTACTGTCTTGTGCTATTGCTCCTGAAACAAGCAATCAAATCTTGTTTGAAACTTTTAACGGCCACAAGCAGATAGACATACGTGAACCATAAAAACGTTTAAAAACCAACATTTCGGAATCATTTGCTTGATGGTTCTTACATTTTGATAACCAATCCCCCTCCCCAAAATTGTCTTACACTGCGAAACACAGGCTCGCACTGTGCATACAAAATTCAGTTTCAAGACGCTTTGTACGACCCAATGTTCGTGTGTAGGTACGTACGGATAGCATTTTGCCGTGCCTCTTGTGTTCCGAACTACTCTCGCGTGCAAGTAAATCGACTCAAGCCTCAAGTGCGCATAAAAAGTGATATAACTAAAAAATGACTTATTTTACCTCTATATAATGTTTTACATAATTAAAGCCTAGTAATTAGGCTTTCAAATGTAGCATAATATCAGTAATTTAAATAAACACTTGTACTTAGAATGCAACTGAACGCAACCTCCCGTAAACTGCTCTGCGCTCTATTCACAACTTGCGCGACACAATCCCCTATAAAACCCCCTGTAATCGTTATTTTCTTATCAGTCGCTCATTAGACGTTGACCTGAACACATCTCTGGAAATTAAAGCCGTCATTTGAAGAGAATTATGGATAACACCTGAAGAAGCCGCTCAAGTCGTTGCCCTGTTGCAAGAAGGGTTGAACCAGCGAGAATCGCTCGTCGTTTGAATATGAGTCAGTCCGCTGTCTCGAGAGTATACAGAAGGTTTCAAGAGACTGGTGCCTTCACTCGGAGGCCTAATACCAGCCGACGCCGGTGCACCTCGGAGCGTGACGACCGGTTTTTGGTCTCGACCTCTCTCCGAAATCGACACCTTACCGGCGTAGATGTGCAGCAGGAGCTACGTCAAGTTCGCGGGGTGACTGTCAGTCAGTGGACAGTTAGAAGAAGGTTGAAAGAAGCTAACCTTACTCCGAAAAGACCCGCTACAGGCCCGAAGTTGACCACAGCTCATCGTCAAGCACGCCTTCACTTTGCTCGAGAACATTTGGATTGGAGCATAGAGCAATGGCAGTCAGTCCTGTTCACAGATGAGACGAGGATGTGTCTCCATGGCAGCGACAGGAGAGGTCGGGTATACCGTCGTCCCGGTGAACGGTTTTCACAGTGCTGCTTTGTGGAAACCGTTGCATATGGTGGCGGATCTTGCATGATGTGGGCTGGAATTTCCTTAGAAGGCAAAACGGACCTTGTTTTCGTTCCTGGGGGAGGCCGGGGAGGAGGTCTGACCAGTGATCGTTACATTGAAAATGTTCTACTGGATCAAGTTGTCCCTTATCAAGGCTTTATTGGGGAAAATTTCATCTTGATGCATGACAATGCCCGATGTCACACTGCTCGGGCCACACGTGATTTCCTGAACGAAGTTGGAATTCACACTATGCATTGGCCAGCGCTCAGCCCCGATTTAAATCCCATTGAGCACATATGGGACGAGCTCAAAAGGAAAGTTAGAGCGAGGAATCCAGCTCCGACAAACATCAATGAGCTCAAGACTGCGTTGGTAGAAGAGTGGGGTCGAATACCACAATCATCCATTAAAAAGTTGATAAGGTCGATGAAGAATCGCATGAGAGCAGTGATCAGAGCTAGAGGAGGGAATACCAAATATTGACACGAATATTTTTTTTATCTTACGCACATTTTGTTTCATTTAAACACAATAACCCCATACTGTGAAATTGTATGAATTTTCAACATTTTTTACATTATCATTAGCATTAACCTTTTTTACTAAACTACTGAATCGATTTTCATGCAACTTACACCATTTTAAAGCTCAATTACTAGGCTTTAATTATGTAAAACATTATATGAGGTATAATAAGGCATTTTTTAGTTATATCACTTGTTATGCGTACTTGAGGCTTGAGTCGATTTACTTGCACGCGAGTTTAGTTGGAATAAGGAATTGCATTTTCTTTGCACGCTCCCCAATGTGTATGTGTAATGTGTAAATGACCGAGAGGATTACGACTCTAAGCCGAAACTTGGTCAAGCAGTCATTATCAATAAATTTCATGGCCCCAACTCGAGATTCGACACTACTGCTGTATTAAGGATGTAACTATCGAGGGCCCGTGACGTGGATTTTGGACTTAAATGCTTTTACGAATATTAAAATGTTTGTAAAAAAAAATAACTCAACATTATTCCTTAAATTCAAAACTTTTCTATAACTAGTGACTTTGCTTTTTCTTTTTGACGTCCTCGTTAGATTAATTCGTCTACGCAGGGGTCTTATTACCTGTAATAAAAAATGATTTGCTATAGATATGTGCAAGGGCATGGAGGCTTGTCTTTGTCACTCGCATAAGAGTGCGGTGGGTGGTACACATGGACGGTTTGTTGGTGTAGGGGACTGAGCATGACAGTCCGGTCATATACATCGATAATTTTGATTCAATGTTAACATCGTAATATTTTTACGATTTTTACTTTCTAGAACGCGCGGGGGTGCTCACGTACCGAGTTCGACTACTGAAGGTGCGGTATTCACAGGCTGAGTTCGACTACTGAAGGGGCGGTACTCACGGTGAGGTGCGATCACCGAAGGGGTGGTAATCACTGTCTGTGCGCAGGTCTTCGACATCTAAACACTTGCTACTGGCGGTACTCACGGGCGGAGCTCGTCAGTGCCGGTGCGTCCCCTGTAGGGGCGGTACTCACGGGCGGGGCTCGTCGGTATCTGTTCGTCTACTGGATGGGGCGAGTATTCACTGGCGGACCAGTCCGTCGGTGGGTATGCGCCTTCTGCTCGGGCGGTACTCACGGGCCGAGTTCGGCTACTATAGGGGCGTATCCACGGGCGGGGCCGTTGTGTTGCGCTCGCTGTAGGGCGGTACTCACGGGCGGGCGCGTCGGTGTGTGTACGCTCGCTGTAGGGGCGGTACTCACGGGCGGGGCGCGTCGGTGTGTGTGCGCTCGCTGTAGGGGCGGTTCACGGCGGGGCGCTCGGTGTGTGTGCGCTCGCTGTAGGGGGCGGTACTCACGGCGGGCGCGTCGGTGTGTGTACGCTCGCTGTAGGGGCGTACTCACGGGCGGGGCGCGTCGGTGTGTTACGCTCGCTGGCTTGGGGGCGGTTCACGGGCGGGGCGCGTCGGTGCGGCTCGTCGGTGTCGGTGCGCTCGCTGGAGGGGCGGAGGGGGCGGGGCGCGGCCTCCGAGAGGGGCGCGGCGCGCGGACGCCCGGCGCGGCTGGTCGCGCAACTTGCTGCCGCTCACGCAAGGCGCGCTACACTTGCTTAGGACGAGCGACACTGCTTGCCTGGTCTGAACACGATCTGATACAATACATATCTCTCTCTTCAACCTATCGCAGTCCACTGCTGGACATAGGTCTCCCCCATTTTGCGCCAGATATCCCGGTCCTCCGCTTTTCTCATCCAGCTCCCACCAGCGACCTTCCGCAAGTCGTCGGTCCATCGGGCCGGAGGGCGTCCTACGCTACGCTTGCCAAGACGCGGTCTCCACTCCAGAACTCGTCTGCTCCAACGGCCATCGGTTCTACGACATACGTGACCAGCCCACTGCCACTTCAACTTGCTGATTCGGCGGGCTATGTCGGTAACTTTAGTTCTCACGGATTAAATCATTTCTGATCTTATCCCTAAGAGAGACTCCAAGCATAGCTCGCTCCATTGCGCGTTGAGTGACTTTGAACTTGTGAACCAATCCCGCAGTCAGTGTCCATGTCTCAGCTGCGTATGTTAGCACGGGTAGGACGCATTGCTCAAAGACTTTCGTCTTTAAGCATTGCGGAATAGTTGACGTTAAGACATGACGTAGCTTACCGAATGCCGCCCAGCCCAACTGAATCCTCCTACTAGCCTCCCTCTCGAAGTTATGCCGGCCAAGTTGGATGGTTTGGCCCAGGTAGATATACTCCTGCACAACCTCGAGACGGACGCCATCGACGCATATCGGTTATGGCATGACACGACTGTTGAACATGACTTTGTCTTGTCCAAATTCATGCCAAGCCCAACTCGTCGGGAAGATTCATTAGGCTGTTCAGCATCTCCGCAAGCTCTTCCGATGACTCTGCCACGATGACGATATCGTCAGCAAAACGAAGATGAGAAATAACTCTCCATTGACGTTGACGCCTCGTTCAGACCAGTCCAGGGTCTTGAAGACATCCTCCAATGCGTTTGTGAACAGTTTCGGGATATACATCCCCCTGTCTCACACCACGACGCAATTGGATGGGTCTTGTCCGCTGGTCTTGGATCTGAACGGTCATCGTCGCTGCGTTGGAGAGACACTTCATCACCTCGATATATCGCCAGTCGATACCGCATCGCTGCAGAGCCTCCAGAACAGCCCAGGTTTCGACGGAGTCGAAGGCTTTCTCGTAGTCCACAAATGCCATACACAGCGGCTGGTTATACTCTTCGGTCTTCTGTATAAGCTGCCGAACAGTATGGATGTGGTCCACGGTGCTGTAGCCTTTTCGAAACCCAGCCTGCTCCGGTGGTTGGAATTCGTCAAGTCTAATGGCGAGACGGTTCGCTACAACTCTGGAAAACAACTTATAGACGTGGCTCAGAAGCGCTATCGGTCTGTAATTCTTCAAGAGAGTTTTGTCACCCTTCTTGAAGAATAAGACGACAACGCTTCTGGACCACGCCTCTGGTGTAGTTCCTGGTGATGACGGCATTAAAGAGCTCAACTAATGCCCTAAGGACGGGCTGTCCACCGGCTTTTAGGAGCTCTGTCGTAATACCGTCATCCCCCGGGGCCCTCCCATTCCTAAGTTGCTCCAGTGCTGCACTAATCTCGCTAACGTCAACATCCGGGATATCCTGCGTATAATGGCGCCTTAGTGGGGCACGTGGATCTTCGGTGTCCTCGGTCTGTGGCTGATGAGCGCTCGATGAATACAGTCGTCCATAGAATTTCTCAACCTCTTCCAGGATCTGTGGGCGAGTCGCAAGTAATTGCCCATCTGCTGTCTTAAGCTTAACCAGATGGCTCTTCCCAAGTGGTTTTTGGAAAACTTTGGGCCCCTGTTCTGTTCAATAAGGTCCTTAATGAACCTTGTATTGAAACAGCGGAGGTCCCTGCGAACGAGTTTTCGTATCCGCTTGGAGAGAGCCTGATATTCGGCGAAGCAACAGCAGCAGATGGCATCTCGCGTCTCAGCCTCATCAAATCCAGGGTTTCGGGAGAAAGTTTGGACGACTTAGCTCGTTTCATCGGCGGGAAATGCCTGCGACCCAGTGTACACACCGCCTTCACCACGTTGTCGGTTATCTCGTCCACGTCGCCAGTGGTTTCCAGCGAGTCGAATCGATTTTGAAGTTCCAATTGGAACTGTTCGGACCCATAGTGTATTTGGAGCGGCGTAGGTCTGAGAGTAGATTTTATTAAGCGAGACCGTTCGGCCTGAAAACATATATTCAAAGTGCCTCGGACAAGTCGGTGATCACTACCGGTTTTAAACCTGTTGACCACTGAGACATCTTTAAATATATGTCGCTTATCCGCCATATAAAATCTATCTCGTTCCTTGTCACAGTGTTCGGGCTCTGCCAGGTCCATCTTCTCTGAGGCTTCTTCTTAAAGAAAGAATTCATCAAGAAGAGCCCCTCCATTTCGAGGAAGTTGACCAGCATCTGCCCCCTGTGATTCCTGCGCCCCAATCCATGAAGTCCGATTTTCGATTCGCCGCGTTCTTGTACTCCCACTTTAGCGTTGAAGTCCCCCATAACAACATTGTAGAAGGTCGAAGTTGTGCCATGTATGGCTCTGGAGATATCCTCATACACGGCTTCAACCTCTTCGTCAGAGTGTGACGAGGTCGGCGCATATACCTGTACCACCTTCAGGGAGTACCTGTCGGTGAGTTTAAGTACAAGGTACGCTACCCGGTTCGACACACTACTGATTTCCACAACGTTGCTGACAAGGGACTTGTGAACCAGAAAACCGACACCACCCTGGGAAACCCTATCACCTTCTCGGAAGTAGAGCAAGTTTCCGGAGTCCAGGGTCATCGTGTCCTCCCCTCTCTTCGGACTTCAGATAACCCCAGTATGCTCCAGTTAATATGACTTAGCTCTTCTTCAATTCGGAGAGGTGATGGTCCAGCCGTATCGTGCGTCCATTATACGTAGCCAATGTCAGTTTTTGAGGCAGCCTCGTAACCCGGGGATTCTTCGCACCCCCGCCCCACCGTGACCGCGACCGCTGCCGTGGTCGGGAATAGTGGGGCTGCCGGGAACTGGGGGCCGATTCTGGTTGGCGCTACTCATGGGGGTAAATGCCCGTAGTCACCACGCTGGGCAGGCGGGTTGGTGACCGCAGTTGGACCAGTACGCAGATGGCGCTGCTGCCCACCATCCGGTATAAAATCCCTTAGTCGGCTCCTACGACACCCTCGGGAGGAGTAGGGTGGGGACACATGTATTCTATTCTGCCGTCCCCACACGGCAAACATATCTATTACATATAAATTAAATGGGAGTGTATGTTTGTTATATTGAAATGACAATTTCTTTTTCGTGCATATGAATATTTTTATTTTTGTCTGTTTGTACCTTTTTATTATTTATAATTTAAAACAGCTTATTCCGGCACACTGCAAGCCCAGAACGTTCCACAGCACGGCTATCGGGAATTGGACTAAGGGTGGATATCGGATGCTCACACTCACGCGGTCCATAAGATTAGTGGGTGCTGACTACCATTTTAAGTCCTCGATTAGAAGCTTGATACATTTAGTCGTAAATTGAATCCAAACATTTGCACATACCTTAACGAGCCCCGTTTCTGAGATCGTAAATTTTTTGAGTAACGCGTAGCCACCAACCGCGCCAACCTGTTCGGACACCGCTGAGTTCGAGTGCCATTTCCATTTGCTGCAAAAAATACACATTTTGATTCTAAAACAAGCTATTCAATAGATGTATAGAAACGATAAAACCCTTTAAGTTCACTGCTTTAAAGCTTTTGGGTAGTATCGATACTATTCTGCTATTAGACAATATTTAAAAACAATATTTATTCATGATTCCAAGGTCACTATCGATAGTCGGCAACTAAGCTCAGTGGCAGGGCGCACACGATATCCAGTATGCTCGGAGGAAAAAAGACAGGAGAAGTTATTTTGCTATTACCCCTGCCCAATGCGATGGATTCGAAATCATACGTAAATATATTAGCAAACCAACAGCCAATAGTATTCAAACGCTACCAGTACGCGAGTTGAACGGAGCTCCAATAAAAATGCCGATTTGTGCCGTATTTTCTTGTTCCAAGAAATCTAGAACTTCGAGTCTTAAAAGGATGGCGTAACATTTCATTTGTAAGTTTGTTTTATTCATTTTACCTTAAATTAAAGGAAAATAATCAAATTTCTTTTTTGAAATTTTGAATTTACCGCTTAAGAAATGACATTTGATGGTGTACCGAGACTACAACGCACTCTCACGAGACTAGCGCGCACTCCCCACGAGACTAGTTTTAGGGTTGCTAACTCATAGTTTGAATGCATTTTATTTATGAGCGACGAATGAAAATAATAATTATCGTTACATTTTCGAAACTAACTTATTCATTGAAAATGTATCGAATAGCGTCAGTAAATGTCAAAAATACAAAAATATATTTGTATTACATTTAAATTTATAGCGGCTTAATATAGTCCCGAATTAAACAAAATTTGTTTAAAAGGTATTTGTTTCGTATATCATGTATATCCACTATCGAATTCGTTTTTAATATGATTTTTTTGATTTTTAGATCAATAGTTTTAAAAAAATAATTTATATGTTAAAAATCAGGGATACGCAACCCTATGTGGTTGAAACTCGGCACGCTAGAGTCAGGGTGTTGTCGAAAATTGTTATCGATATTTCAAACTTGGTTTTATAGTTGAACGAAAGCAAGTTTCAACTTTTTTTTTAATAATACAAATAAATTTGGCTAATAATATGAAATCACAAAATTCTAAATTTTTGTATCGACGAAATTGTTATCGATATTTCAAACTTTGTTTTATAGTTGAACGAAAGCAAGGTTTCAACTTTTTTTTAATAATACAAATACATTTGGCTAATAATATGAAATCACATAAATTCTAAATTTTGTATCGACGTTTTGACCATCATGCAGCGTCCATTTTCAATTTTTTTAAAAGCTTTGTGTACAAATACGAAATAACAGACCCCTTAATATTATTACTGATGTCTCTTGATTGATAAATACTTCGTGATTAATAACAGAGCGATTATAAGATACGTTTTTGTTTTATATAAGATAAAAACTAAATCAATAAACTATACCTGTATCCCTTTGTAAAAGTATGCAACGGATTTTGATTCGGTTTTTATTATAGATATTTTATTTATAGGATGATTAAGGGGAAGGTTTACATTATAATAACATCCATTAAATAGTGGAGAAATACTGTTATTTTGAGGTTTCTAATATTATGTCGTAAATAATTACTTTTTCCGCTTGCATTGCAAACGCAGGTTGAGCCCACGCTATTTATCAAATAATGTTCTAATATTGTACACGTTGAAAAGATTATATGTAAGGTGGTATATGTCTATCTCTTATGGATATCCCATTTTTTTCATTTACTTTTTAAGACAAAAATACTATTACACATACATACACCCAAACTATAATATTAATATAATCATGCACACAAATGTTTGTTCTGCCCGGCGGATTAAACCCATATCCCTTGGTATTTACTTCTCATCCATTATAAGTATGGAGGTTAGATGGTCCACTGTGTGTAACACAGTACCATAACCATTGACAACCCATGGTGGAGAGGTCGAGACGTCGGCTACTACACCAAAGGTTCAATGAGCTGATGATGATGTTGGTAATTATTAATAATTGTAATTAATCACAGTTCCGCTACATATATAAAAACATAATGTGGAAGTACCACCTACATGACTAAAAATTTGAGGTGTGATAAATCTTTAGAAAGGACATTGAGGTTGTAAAAATAGGAAAATTTAAACATACATACGTATATATATTTTTAAATAATAAAATAGTTTCTACCGCGGGTCTACCCACGAAGAACTTGACTGTGTTTACCAATGCTGGCAGCAGCTTAGTCTCTCCAGTTTACATATACCGAAACCTAACCTGGATGAAATTATTATTCGTATGTTCGGATGCACAATAAATAGTTAATTTAGATTGTGGCATAGTGCACCTTAAAACTCAATTTAGAAAAATATGGACACCCTTTTATAAGCTTCTAGGCCCAAAACTTTGGTCCAATTTAACAATACAATACAAACTTGCATCGAATTTTTCATACATTTAAATGTTAGACAAATCTATCCCATGTAACAAACAAATGATTTAAATAATATTAAGAATATGTTTAATAAAAATCCTCAAAACATCGATATCGATACTTTTTTTTCCGTCTCTTTGTACAATTTTCATTTCAATGTGTTCGTGCAGTTCGCTGTACGTTACGGTCGTTTACTGTAACTTAAATGTGTGTGTGCTTAAAAGTGCCACACTGATAGTGTTTTGAACTTGTTGTGGTGTAACGACACCATTTTTTTTTGTGCCTGTGTGCGTGAATTTTCTATGTGGTATTGGGTTTCTCCCCCCGCCCTACCTCAAAATGTGGCAGAATTATTTGTTCGTAACTTATAGCTGTTAACGGCTCCCGTCTTTTTCCTCCGAGCCAGTATGCTATAGCGATATATATAAACTAACTTCGCTCGGCGGTAGAGTAATAGGTCCACCACGATATGGTCACTGTCCGAGGAGTCGGAGCCGTGGTCGTGACGAGTGCCGCCCGAGCTAGACGCGCCTACCAAATATCCCTCTCTAGCTCGAGTCAATAGATGTTTTAAGAGATATTCAGTACGGTACAACGATATAAACTAACCTCGCTTCGGCGGCAGAGGTAATAGGTCACCACGAATAGTCACTATCCGAGGAGTTGAGCTGTGGTCGTGGCCGCCCGAGCTAGACGCGTCTACTAAAAATCCCTCTCTCATACGAGTCAATAGATGTTTTACGAGATATTGAGTATGCTACAGCGACATAAACTAACCTCGCTTCGGCAGAGGTAATAGGTCCACCACGATATGGTCACTATCCGAGGAGTTGGAGCTGTGGTCGTGGCCGCCCGAGCTAGACGCGTCTACTAAAAATCCCTCTCTCATACGAGTCAATAGATGTTTTACGAGATATTGAGTATGCTACAGCGACATAAACTAACCTCGCTTCGGCGGCAGAGGTAATAGGTCCACCACGATATGGAGCCGTGGTCGTGTCGAGGCCGCCAGAGTTAGTCGCGTCTACCAAAAATCCCTCTCTAGCACGAGTCAATAGATGTTTTACGAGATATTCAAAATTGGTACACTACCCACCTAACGAAGAGTGCAATAAGTAGGGTTTTTGGGCAAATTGGCTTCAGACCTTTGTATTTTTAATTGTTATTCATAATGTTAGAATTGATTTTGAAAAAAAACCGACTTATTGCACGTTAGAAGGGCAGTACAGCGATATAAACTTACCTCGCTTCGGCGGCAGAGGTAATAGGTCCACCACGATGTGGTCGCTGTCCGAGGAGTCGGAGCCGTGGTCGTGTCGAGTGCCTCCCGAGCTAGACGCATCTAGAGAGTCTGTCTCCTCGGCAAGGCACTCCAGTTCGCGTTGCACCAGCGAGTCGAAGTACGCCATCATACGCGGGTCTTCGCTGGTCGACTGCCTCCGCGTAGTTGGCGATAGTACTGCACATACAATAGGGTATTTACTTCATTCAGGAAAAATCATATAATGTATATTTAGTAGCTTACGTAATAAGCAATCAGAAAATGTTTGATTTAGTTCATAAATATTAAAATAATTTTTAAATCCACACTAAAGATTTACAATTTTTTTATCTGCTTTTTAAGCGCAAAACTTTGACCGCCATGTTGTGACGTCATTCGGATATAAACATCAAATCTCGTTTACAGATTTTTCTCCATACATTTCTTAAAACTAGTATAAACATTAATATCCAACATATTACTAAATTTTTAATGTAACACTACGTCAAGTGATCTTCACAAAAGTAGTCTCGCTAGTTTCAACCAAGTACTCTCATATTAATGTCAATCGGCACTTGAATTCATAACTTTTCCGGTGTCTTTTATATTATTTTTTCATTGATGTGGTACAGCGCACCAATAGAATTACTCATTTTTACAATAGTAATAATAATAGAATAGCACGTTGACTTTTCGTCTTAAGTTCGACCACTATTTCGACAGACAAGACGGTTGACATCAAAATAAATAACAATGAAAGACCAAGATGTATAGAGATTTCTCTTCATTGTCTAATGAACTATCGAAGTGACGTCATCAACATGGAGTCGTGCTCTTAAATGAATGGAAATAGCGCGCGACATTTAAAAGTGTTAAATTTAAATGTATTTTCACAGCATTTTATTGGTAAAAAATGAGTGAAGCTTGTGTGTGATGTCGGCCAATCCGCGCTGGGTCCGCGTACGACTAAGACCTAAACACATATACGGGTAGCCCCGTGCCCCTGTGGGGGGACGTTTAATGAGCTGATGATGATGCCAAAATTAAAATAATTACCTGTCCACTATGATGCACCAGGACACGTAATCCTCATGGCTGTATATTTCCCTCGGGTTATCCGAGCCTTGCGCTTCCTCTAGCAACGAGCCGCGCATATCAGGGTATTCCACCGTTGACACACCTGAAAAGATTATTATTTTATTAATGTTATTCGAAATTGTACCATAAACTTTATTTATGTGTAGAATTAGCCATCAAGCATTTAAGCCATCCTAATAAGGTGGGAGCAAGTTTTTATCTCATAATATACCAAGTCATCAGTTTATTAATATTATTTTTTACATTAACATATATCTTTTTTAATAAATGTTCAGCCTTGTACACAAAAAGTGAAAATAAGTTCTCAATTTCCCGTAAAAGGTTGAGACTTTTCTCTGTTATCCATCTTTCCTGGTACATTCAGATTCTTAGGCCTACCACTTCCCTGACATCTCTCAATGACCATACTTTGGCATTGTGTCGTGTTGACGACCCATGCGGTTAATGGTTGAGACGTCCATCAATTACACCAAGGGTTTCGGGTTCGATCTCGGGCTGTAAAAACATTTGTGTGCATGATCATGTCTGTTTGTACTGGTCTGGGTGCTTTCTATGTATAATGTACATGTATTTTTTTAAAAAGTATAATTATTAGTATGTTTATTCGTTGTTTAGTATCCATATCACCGGCTAATGCTTAGTGTGTGCGTAGTTTTGTGCTTAGTTTCGGCGCTGTAAGTATTTCAGTGGATATTTATTTATTATCTCCTCTCACAGATCACTCTTTATCAGGTTCGAATGATTTTTACAAAACACTCCTCACCTTAATAATTTTTTCAACACCAGATGACGCTATGAGGCAATAGTGCGGGTTATATCGCACTTGGTTGACTATCGACCGGTGACCATAGAGTATTACATGTGGCGGTTCCACTAACGTATCTGTAATTTTTTTATACAAAAATAAATTTATACTATAGAATGAGTAAATTAAATTAAAATAAACCATTTCATTTTCAACCGGAAGGGCGCAGGATCAAATCCCACCAAGTTCCAATGTGTTTTCAAATTTTCGAAATTATATGTACGTTATCCGACGCTCATACGGTGAAGGAAAACATCGTGAGGAAACCTGCGCACACCTGCGAAGAGATTCAAAGGTTGTGCGTGAAGTCGTCCATTCTACACTGGGCCTAAGGCCTAATCACCCTTTAAGGCTCGTGCCGCTTGATGATAATTATGATGAAACCATTTTACCAAGTGAAAAGTTAGTAAAATTAGTAAAATTCTGATTAACCCCTTAGATAAGTGCAACAGACATCAAGTTATTGATAGATATTGAATACTGTTTGGAATCCTGGTGAAAGGTTAAATATAAAATAAATTAAACATTAACTGGAAATGTCACACTGTTTTTTATACACTTACATATGTATAATATGCTGAACTTATGGAATAATTTACTTATAAATGAATACAACTTTTGAGGATAGATTGACAATTATACAATTTATCTTCAACCTTTGTTCTCTACACTAAAAGCTTGTGGTCCACCTCAGCTTCGTACCGGTATTTCAAGTTTTAGTAAGGATCCCATTTTTTCCAACGATGCAAGAATTTTTCACGTCGCTCCTGTAGTTTCGGTGCGTATTCAATACAAACAAAACAATCTTTCCTCTTTATAATATTAGCAAAGAAATCCTACCCTTTCCCTCGGCATCAGGTATCTCACATATACAAGTTGAAGTCATCAGACCCGACATTATGTACTGATCACCCTCCCCCGGCGAAACAGCCTCTTCATGGTGCACGAATTGTAGTAGTCCTGCATCATAATTTTGGATAATACAAAATTCTAAGATTTTACTTTTAACAGAATAAAAATAGACTAGTAGACTGGGATGGGTTGAAGAAAGAGACTTAAATGTCATCATCAATACAGTCTAACTCATATTCACTAATGTATTGAATGATCTGGTAATCATTTATTGTTTACAACTTACTTGTATATGTCATGTTTTATGCAGATAAATACTATTATATTATAAAAAGGCAAGTAAAGAATATTGTTGCAACTGATCCCTTTGTAAGAAATCTAACACACTGACCCGAAAGATATATCTTTAAAAAACTACTACTGAGTTTTTAAAAAACATTGTTTGACAAATGAAACACAACTTGTGTACCTTTATACATTTCAATTGGTTTATATTGTTTATTTAGTATTATTTTTTTATATGTACATAAAATATTATTTAAGAAAAAATATTTGCTTTAGATTTGTTTGTCTCTGATTTCTTGTTGCATAAAAGCAAGCAGTTATATCTTGTTGTCTCAAAAAAAAATTGTCTAAGTACGAGTCGGACTCGCACGTGGAGGGTTCCGCAGTAGCAAGTAACATAAAATAATAATTTTTATTTTCTTAGGCACCTACTAAAGCTTTAATATGAAAAAATAGTGGATCACCGTTTATGACGTAAAAAAAAAACTACACACCAGAAATCGTTCAAACTAAATTTCGTTGTTAGATTTTATGGTCATGTACATCACATATTTTTTTCGATTTGATCAACCCCATAGTTTAGAAATTAGAGGGGGGGACACACTTTTTTCAACTTTGGAAGTGTCTCTCGCGCAAACTATTCAATTTATAAAAAAAATATATTATAAACCTCAATACCGTATTTAAGATCTACACATTGATACTCCACACGTGGGAGCACGCTGAAAAAAAATTTTTGAGGTTCAGTTCAATGTATGGGGAACCCCAAAATATATTAAATTTTTTCAAGTTTCTTATTAAAACCTAATAGCGGTTTACAGAATACATATACTCACAAAGTTTGAATAGTTCAGTGTTTATAGTTTCGGAGAAAAAAGGGGTTGTGTTATTCGGACGGCCGGACGGACGGACAGACAGACAGACTTGACGAATCTATAAGGGTTCCGTTTTTTGCCATTTGGCTACGGAACCCTAAAAACACTATATGCTACACATTCTACAGAAAACCTATTGAAAATATAAATCTTAGTTCCTAATAGGGAACATGCAAATGTAATATAAATGAATATTTTGATATTAAAATGTTAAAATGACATAAAAGAAGGGACACCGTAAGGTTTATATTTTAATTTACGCTGTTTTTTTAAAATAATTACGAATTGAAATTACTTGAAACGGAACGTCAATTTAAACACCAATCACTGTCATTTACGTCATCTATGTTGACATATTATTTTGACGTTAAAGGTTTAGTAAAAAGTGAACATTAATACGACAAAATCGGCATTTTTCGAATAAAAATGAAATTTAGGACTGTAAAAGCAGTCTCCAGGAAACTACCAAAGTTAATGTTGACATGGTTGTAATTTATTTTTGTCGGAAGTGAGTTTTACAAACCGCAATAAGCCTGATGCGAAATATGGACTTTTTACGGTACTTTATTGAAATATCAAAGCATAATGTCTACTGATAATCTAGAAATGATTGTTTTTCATCACCAAACATGAAAATTAAAGTAGTGAGCAAAAAGAAAAGGTTATATTTTAACTTATCAGTGTGAGCAGAAACTGCTTGGAAAACGCTGCATTGAGGATTTCCACATGGAACTGCCCTGTGCAGTCCTCATCCATGGCACTTACACTACACTCTAAAGATGAACCAGGAACAAAGAAGAAATAATAATAATTTCCTTTGTTTTAAAAAATCATTATTTATATAATAATTGTGTAAGTTTGTATGTTTTTGTGACTGTAATATAATAAATCAATATTAAACTTGGTGTATTTTCAATGCTTACAAGCATTTTTTTTTATTATTGCTGATTCAGGTGTCAAATGCATTATTCTGTTTAGCATTCAAAAATATAGGTATGAGCATCTCTATTCACAAAGTTTTTAAACTTTTTAACATGATTCCTTATCTTTACAATAAAAAGTTATAGACAACTTTGTTATTGTATTTCTATTAGGTAGGTAAATATGTTTGTTTTTCATACAAGAAGATTAAGAATAACAAGTACTATATAACAAGTATTCTAACATCATAGTTGTCTTCACTGCATCGAAAAATAGTTTGATGAATAATTCATTCATCTTCACAGCTCGAAATCTCTTTTTTCCTGGTTTTGTGTCAGTCAAAAACAATATGATTGTTATTAGATGATCACATTGGCACAAAGGATGGTCAACGCGGCTTTTTTTCCGGAGTATCAATTCATTAAATCCATACATTATCAGTTATTTAAAATTCTTATAAATTAGGTCTCGACAGTCGAGAAAAAAATGCAAAAGTATGAAAGTCCTTGAAGAAAAGGAGGTACATTCACATATCTGACGTCAAACGTCACGCCAGCCCGTTTTGGCGCGAAATTTGAATTTGTCAATTTCAAACAGCATTTTTATGCAGAAAATGACAGTTTTTTGATTTTTAAATATACTTGTGGTCTACTCCAAATGTAGTTCTTTAAAATAAACACAAAAATAAAATTTGTGCATCTTCCCTATTCAAAAACTAACTCTAATTGAAACTAGTACTACGTAGATCTACCTGGTGATAGAACTCTGCCACGGGGTCGGGCGAGTGCACGGCGTACAGCACGGGCGCGAGCCGGCGACGCAGCGCCAGTATGTGGGTGCCGGCCGCGTTGAACCGCACACTCATGCTGTTCTGTCCGGAGCCCCGGTTGCCCACGTACCGGACTACTGGGCTGTCACCAACCATTAACACCGTCCAGTGCTCCGAATAAGGCATCGTTATTTGTGTACTTACACCTTAGATAAATGATTAACTAGAAGCAGAATCTCACTCAAAAAGGGTCCACGGCAAAATTATGCTCTTGCGTCAGTTGAGCAAAATTTTCATTTATTATCACGTCACTTGCTACATGTCAAAGTGACAAAGTAGTATGCTCGTGCTATTGATTTTGTACCCTTTCATCATCATCAGCTCATTAAACGTCTCCACCGAGGGGCACGAGCCTACCCGTATAGTCGTCCACGCGGGCCCAGTGCGGATTGGACGACTTCACACACAACCTTCGAATCTCTTCGCAGGCGTGCATGAAGGTTTCCTCACGATGTTTTCCTTCACCGTAAGAGCGTCGGATAACGTACATATTATGTTTTCGAAAATTCGAAAATACATTGGTACGTGTCGGGATTTGAGCCACCGACGCTCTACCCTACGCTGTACCCTTTGAATGACGTTTAAGGTAAAAAATGTAATGAATAATCTTGCCATAAATATAACAATAAGTCAACATGTGTCAAGCGGCGTGGATATTTTTTGGTTGATATTTCTTCGTGATTGTGCATCTCGTTTATTTTCAGATTTATTGTTTAGATTTGTTTAGACTAACACTGCTTTTATATGGCGAGAAAATAAATTCGATATACCTTAATGTCTAAGATTGATTTTAATCATGGGATTGACCACTAAATCTCTCATTTCAATATTTCGATTGCAAGTACAGAAATAACTCTAGCTAATAACGTCTGACGAGTGATGAGGAGATCACTAATTTAATGTTGCTTTTCTGCACTATCATATCGCATAATACTATGTTATATACTATCGCTTTAAAGATTTATGTGTTTTTAATTATAAGCAACAACGCAAACAAGATCCGACTGCCATAATATCGCTTGAAGTGTTAAATACATTAACTAACATACCTTAGTGGACACTTACTTCTTAAAATTAAGACGTTAATTCAGAGTTTGAACCAATTAATTATTACATGAATTATGACAGATAAAGTAAAATTAATAATACTTAACATGAACAGGTATTTTTTTTAAGACAATGCTTAACTCGTAACTTGTGTAACAAACAGAAAAGCTTTCACAACAATTCCAAGTACTTACTGCTTAGGTGATCTTAGATCCCAGAGGGCCACACCGTCCCTTGCATTAGCTGACACCAGCATTCCTACTTGCTGAGGGTGAAACATTACACCATGGAAAGCTTTTCTGCTGCGGGATATAACTAGTGACTCTGTGGACAATAATTAAAAATGGTGTAGGTATGACACATAGATTAAATTTGCGTTAGTTGAACAACATTTTCATTCACACTCACTTCATATCATAGTGACATTGTAGTAGCATACTATTGCTATTGTATACGTGCTTTTGATTTTGTACCCTTTTAATGACGCCTTAAGATCAAAATTTTAATGAATAATGGTTGATATTTCTTTATGATTGTGTTTTTAGTTTATTGTTCATCTCAGGTTGTAAACAATAGTTTTTTAGTTATCATTTCATAATGCAATAGTATGCCAATAATAATAATAACAACTATTTAAATATTATTCAAAAAACGTTGATTCATGCCAGTCAACGTGATTTGTGCCAATAATGATATTAGTTGCAAAACAACTTAAGCAATCATCATGCAACTTTGTATATAATATATTCATGGAGGTTAAAAAAAACATATGTTTATCATGAGAATAAAAAAATATATGTCTAGCTACTTTAACACCGTTCTCATCACAAACAATAGCCAGTTGATTTTATAAAAGAAAACAATACAGAAACTTTTAATCAGCTTGACTGACTAGTCGCCTTATTCACCACCAATTACTAGGCTAGTAGGCTGATTAACCAAAATAATAATCGGCTCATCTATAGTTAATATTAAAGTCATTTATAATAATATAATAATGAATACTTACCATGCACAGACTGTCTAGTATCAAACAGCAACAACCGACCATCGTTCCCTGCTGTTGCAACAACCCGATCATTGAATGGATCTATTGTTAAACTGCATACAGCTCGTTGATGCTGAAGGACCTCCAATGGACACTTGCTTTCCAGGTCATGCACTATTACCTGTATAATTCTATGAATTATTTGAATGAAATAAGTAAGAAACTTTAGCACCTGAATAAGGTATAATAGAAATTAGATTACATAGTAGTTTATATGCTACACTTATACATAGTTTAAAAAGTATCAGTAATTAATAAGATACAATTATTTTAAATTATAGATGTAAAAATTTTCATATTCTTATTTCTTAATAAAAAGAAGAGAAATATTGTGGTTGCAGTTGTAAGTGGGCCACTTGAGTAATATCTATTTTATTAAATAAATAAAAAAGTAAATAATATTTTTTACTAGAAGAAAGTGTATTTAAAAGTTAAATATAAACAAATACTAAAACAGCAATACATTACTTACAATATCATCATTTCCTCCAGAATAAACCTTCTGATTGTCATTGGTAATGCCAAGACAAAAGATGTTAGACTGATGAACAGCCTTCATAGCCTCTGGTTTTCCATGGTTGAGGAGTGCCTTTCCAAACTGCCATAGCATCACTCTCCTGTCATCCCCACCTGATGAGGGTTCATATTTAAGTTTTGCAATTTTCTATCACACTATGAAATACATAAATTTGCAATTTAAGGGCACAAACTCTGTTATTTTTTTGTTGAACTTTTTGTGCTCTTTTGTGCAGACGGCTCTCTCTACTATGCAAATGGATAAATACAAAACTCTGTAACAGCAATTATCCAAAAAGTAAACACATTTCTTGAAAACTTCAAAAAGTTCTATATATAATAAACACCCCCCTCCCTCTTTTAAGACTGGAAGCCCATTTAAAAACAAATGATTCAGGATTTTTTGTTATGCTGGGGCCAGACCAACAGGAAATGTCATTAATTGAAGCGTTCACTTCAGGTGTGGCCACCACATAAACGCGATAATATTCAACATCTTTACAATGTTTGCCGTTTGGCGATAACTCGACTGTCAGTACATC
The DNA here is from genome assembly GCA_019425675.1 of Leucinodes orbonalis. Lineage (NCBI taxonomy): Eukaryota > Metazoa > Arthropoda > Insecta > Lepidoptera > Crambidae > Leucinodes > Leucinodes orbonalis. The sequence continues at coordinate 481,817 of PQWD01001956.1, forward strand.
AAAGAGATTTTCGCATGGATGAATGCGTTAAAGCGGTCTTGATATGTCAATTAGTATCGTGATCGCATAGGGTTGCCTCTTTTTATATTTGCATTTAAAGTACATTGGTCATTATAGGTGTTGCATTTTGTATTAGAAATTGTAATCCTTTGTGATACTATAAACTGGTATTTATTTATTCCGTAATAAATATTCTATTCCTACCGAATACCACTTGTCAAACAAAACAAAAATAAGTTAATATGATATGAGATATGGTGAGTAATAAAAATATTTATAAATGTTTGAACTATTGTTAGTTTGTAGTGTAGGTACTACATCTATGACTAATATCAAAATCTGTTAATAATTTCAAGTGTGGCCACCCACTTTTGCACATTAAATTTATAGCGGTTGTTTGACATTGATGGGTGTTTGAATGGCGTTAGACGTAAAGCCCTAGTCTGGCCCCAGCATTAGTGACAAATAGTCCAAACATCAATTTTTAGCTTTCTACCTTAAAAATTGCATAATGCTTCATACAATTTTCCATCCTTTTAAGGAAGTCAGGTGGTAGAATTAGACAAAAAGTGGCCTATGTCCGTTTCCAGGCTACCTACTATACCAAATTTAATTTACATAATAATTTCATCAAAATCCATTCAGCCGTTGAGCCGTGAAAGCGAAAAAAACAAAAACAGATACAGTTACTTTCTCATTTATAATATTTATTAGTATGGGTACCATCGATAGGATGGCTATAGCTACTACATGGTTAAGTATTATTATTGTTTAGTTGTTTGTTGTTGCTAAAAATAGTTGTTCGAAAATTATTTTTTAGACTTGATCGTGAATTGCACATGAAAGATATACATGCTTAAAATATTTTTAATACAAATTTTAGTAAGAAAACAAGACTAAAATATAAAATTACCTGATACAAGTAATTCGCCATTGCTGGAAAACTCGATGGCATTAACACAGCCAAAATGGCACATAAGGTCCCGGCGATATAAGTTTTTAGCAGCACTGAGACGTTTATTGAATAAATGGGACTTAAATTCTGGTATATATCCATATTCCCTTTTCATAAGATATGGCAAAGGGCTAGCAATACTCGCCATATTTAAGACAAAACCACCATTTTCTGACACGACTGAAACAAAACTTCGCCCCTTGTCGATCAGCTGTATTTTACTTTTAAAACATATAAACTTTCCATTTTATACATTCATAATAATATTGTCTGGATTTTTTTAAAGTATCGTAATAAACCTGAGTTGACTTAGCTACTTGCGTATATTTATTACATAAATTAAATAAAAACAACTTACTTCGGGCTTTTTATTATTAATATACCAAACATCATAAAAAAATAGATTTTAAATATCGTTTCCATAGCTTGTTTACCTACCTTTGACAGTTGACTTGACATTTATTGCCGACATTGACGTTCGCTACTTCATTTTCCATGAAAACAAAACCACGTGAATGTAAAAGTTATCAAACTAATAATGGTAGTAGCTGAGCTAGTAAAAGAAAAAATGAGCAAACCCACTCTTACAGTAACAAGTAAGTCAAATTTGAATCAATAATTCTCACAAATTTGTTGCTTATATCACATAGGGTTTTCACGAAATGTTATAATTTTCTGATTTTCAGTGTCAGATTCTTCGAGTGCTGATGAATCTGAAGCAACAGAAAATGAAATAGACGATAGTGATAATAACGAAGAGGCTGACATTGAAAGTAGTGCTGAAGATGACGATAATCTACAAGATGAAAATGAGAGCACTCTCATCACAAATGAAGGTTGGGCAGACTCAGTAGCGAAAATTTTGGGCTCTAATAAGCCAAAAAATAAAAAGAGCTTAGTACTATCACGTGCTAAAAAACATTCGGAAATTGTAAAAAAGGAAAAAGAAGAAAAGCCTGCCTTTGAGGTAATTGGTGAGCCAAGTAAACAGACAGTAAAAACTGAAGTAAAAAACGAAGATGGTGAAGCCGAGCCTCCAGTGAAGAAACAGGTATCTGTGAAAGCTTTAATATACTAATTGATTTAACATACTAAATTTTAATAATTGGTTTTATTTCCTTATTTCAGAAACAAGGTAAATCCTCAATACGAGTTAAACCTAATATTTTAGAAAAAGACAGAGAAAGGTTACTTTCAAAAATAGCAACTAGGGGAGTTGTACAGTTATTCAATGCAGTAAGAAATCAACAGAAGACTATTGAACGAGACATCGAAAAGAGTGACTTATCTGAACACAAGAAGGACAAGTTATTGAAAAAGTTTGATAAAAGAGCTTTTTTGGACACACTTATGGGTCAAACAAAGTCAGTAATTGTGGATAAAGAGGCAAATCCATTGAAAGATGAAGTTAAGCCTGAAGATGATGCACCTAAGTGGAGTGCTCTGAGGTAAGTTTAGTTTTTATAATACATAATAGGAATAATATGATTGCAGAATTATTTACAGTTACCTATTGATATAATTGACCTCGAAATATATTACTATCCATAGACCTTTTGACAGTATAACATATGTATACTATCAATATGGGACCCTATTGGACTAGAATTGCAGACGATCGGGCACAGTGGAGAAGCTGGAGGAGGCCTATGCCAAGAGGCACGCCGAACTTCGTGACATATTATAAATTGTCAACAAGTTCGGAAAAATAGGCTTTATTATTATTATATTATATCAATATTAATACCTTCAATAATTTCATCTGCTCAGTTTGGTATAGTATATTATGAATATACTTCAATACTATTGGTACAATCAATGTGAAAGTGAGCTATGGCTATGTAACAAAACACAAAAAAGCAGCCTAACAGGCATAATCACAATGACCAGCGCAATACAATAGACCCTAAATTTGTGTGCCATAAGTGCAAATGTCAGTGGTGTATTTAGTCATAATTATCATTGCTCTCTCCCAACAGGTATCTGAAATTATGTTTAAGGCCTGATGATGTAACAAAAATGTTTACTATTCATACTCATCATAATTATCATCAGCCTATAACATCCCAATGCAGAACATAGGCCTTCTCGCATATCATAGCTATAAAGGGGTTCTAGATTGAAGCTGAGACTGATGGCTTAATCCTCAGAAACAGAATCATCTTTGTTTTAAGACAATTTGATGATTCTGCCTGTGATGTTCTTACTGAACTGGGAAAAAAATCACAGTGACTTTATTTGTGTGGTCTCCCCAGTACTCACAAATCTAAAATCAAACATATTAATAATAGAAAAACAACCAACAAAAAAGTCTGGTAAAAACATCAGATTTGCAAAATGATAATATTTAAACAATTTTCAAATGTGCTAATTTGAAAAGTTTCATTATCAGCTCATCTGTCCCACCGAGGGGACGAGCCTACCCATAAAGGGCGTTTAGCCTTTAGTCGTCCACGCAAAACGAGTGCAGATTGGCCGACTTCATGCACAACCTTTGAATATCTTCTTAGGCGTGCGCAGATTTCCTCACGATGTTTTCCTTCACCATAAGAGTGGGATAAACAATATGTAATTTCGAAAATTCGAAAAGACATTGGTAATTAGCCGGATTTTAACACTCTCCAGATCTAAAGACAATTTCACTAAGTTTTTTTTTGCATTTTAGGGATGATTTTATGATGGGTGCAAAAATGAAAGATTGGGATAAGGAATCTGTGGATGAATAATATGCAAGCTTTGATTAAAATAATTTAATAAATAAGTATATAATTATTAACATTTTTATTTCATTTCATAAAACTCAAAAGATTATTGAGATTTCTACAAATCATAAGTATTAAATTTTATATTTTCAGTATTTAATACCAATGTTGTATTTGAATTCTCATTAAAATCAATTAGGTTGATTTAAAAATATTTACCAATCAATATTATTCATGTAATTATTTTAAGCTATTGAACAAATTGACTTATTATATACTAGAATATTACCTATTTAATAAGCATGGTATATGCATCAGTCCCAACAGCATTTTGTGATATTTGTTTTGGTAGTGTTGAATATATTTTGACAGGTAAATTCCAGACCATTGTTTCTATAGGCACATTTAGGGGTGCATTCCAGTCTTTTTCTTCAGGATTTGGCAACAGCTTTTCATTTGTGGTTACAAATTCAAAATGTAGACGCCAATTTAATGATACTGAAAATAGACAAAAAATATTAGAATCTAAGGCCTGTATAATACTTTAGAATGTCTCATTCTGCCACTATTTATCGTATATAGCGCTATCCCTTTTTAACTCAATTTTAGTAACAATCAATGTTGAGTCTAGTTCTAGAATACGGGCCTTCTATAGTTTTACTATGAATAAAGACACAATTTTACCTATGAAACATTTTACTACAGCCAGTCATATTTTTTTTTAAAGTTGGACAATGATAGTAATTTCAACTAATTGATTTATATAACAAGTAAGGGCAATTCTAATAAAAATCGTGTTTGAGGTATCAAAATCAGACATTGGCGAAAAATTTACTCATTGTCTGCCACACTCAATATAAAAAATTTAATTGTCAGTTATAGAATAAGTGCTACAAGTGTAATAAGTAAAATATTATACCTTCTTCTACATCAAATGCAGGTGTAATGTGCAACGGAATTGGAAGGATAAGCTGTGAATGTGTTAGCCCTAATGTAACTTCATGATATCTTGCCACCGTCATTGACCTGCTGCTTGTATCTTTGCTAATGTTTTTCGATGGTGACTTAGACTTAATTACTTCTTCCGGTTGCAAAGATACTGACACCTGTAAACAATAAAAAGCCATTTTCCATTTTTAATGATTATTAGTATTATTATAAATAGTGTAACTAAGACCACTTTATATATATTGACTATATCAGTTTCATTATAACTTACCTGCATACAAGTGACATTTCCTACAGAGAAATCAAAAGTGCCAACAATATCCTCTCCTAGCTTGTATGCTGATTTGAAAAGACAAAAACGTCCAACTTTTCCTCGTGTATTTGTGATCATGTATGAGTTTGGACTTCTTCTTGCAGTGAGATTCTGTAATATAAAGATTTGGGATCAATGGCATAGTATAAGCAATTTCTAAATATGTAATCAAGAACTTTAACATCAACTTTACAGACTTTATGCATGTGTACAACTGTATAATATTTAATCAATCAACCAGTCTAACATTGTGCTGCAGGGCCAATGCCTTCTGAAATGGTAGAGAATGGACCCAGTCAATTCATTATAGTTGTAAGCCATTATAGATGATTCAAATGATTGTATAAAATACTATTTGCTTTATTAGGAGAATTAAAAAAAAAATACAGTAAAGCTTACCTGTAATACTTGTAATGCCATAGTGAGAGGAGTTTCCACCTTTCTCTCCTCTGAAAATGGATTTGTGGGTTGCAGGTCTTCTGTTGTTTCATTACCACATAGTGCAGCCAGATCTTGCATATTCATAATAGGACTGATGGGCAACACTCTGAATGGTATTCGGACCATTTTTATGTGGGAACCAACTTTCTGTGTAGCTATAGTGATCTTGTATGAATACTTCACAGATGTACCCCTATATGAAGGGGCTGCTTCAATAGGTAGAGATTCTCGGTACCAAACTGGAATTTAAAACAACCATAATTTTTAATTAAATAGAGAACAAATGCATATTTGAAAACAACCCTATTTGAAATTACATTATATAATTTGTTGACAGGATATATTATACATAATTGCATTATATAGCACAATGAAATATTTCTCAATTTACTTACATGTTTTGCTTTCTCCAAGAGGTATTGTTAAATCACAGAACAATATTTTGGGCTTCGTGTGAAATATAACATTTCCAATATCGCATGATGTGACCTCTAATGATGTAGTTTTGCCGACTGTTGGGGTTTTTTCGCCAGAATTTCCTGACGTTGAGTAAAAGCAGTGAATTTGCGCTGAAGCCCATGCTAAGTTTTCTAAAATGTCACTGAGAAACCATGTTAAATTAATAATACGCTAACTGTTTATAAATATATATATACCTAATGTACCTGTGGCTTTGAGAATTCCTGTGCTCTGGTTGTGTTGTGTGACAAAATGTAATGCAGCACTCAAGAGCTTCGCCAGCTAAATAAACTGTACCAGTTGTTAACTTTGCTGATAGTTCTATCATTGCGACCCAGATGTTTAAGTTTATTAATTAGAAAAATATTTTAATCAAGTATTTGAAATGTTGTTTTTTGAGTGAAAATTGTCAATTGTTGTTATTTGTCAAGTCAACAAGTGACGATGACAGAGTCAAGCATAGACATATAGTCGTAGACAAAGAAAATATATTGTAAGTCTATGCTCAAAATTTTACGTTAGTGTTGCCACCTTAGCCCTTTTGTGGCTAGATGTAGCACTTTTTAGTATAGGTGAACTCCTTTTTTAACGATTTTGCAATCTAACTTTTTTCACTGTCTTGAAAATATTACCATATTATGAAGATTTCGACATGTAAGTCACAAGTACTTTTTTGCTATTTCATCGGTCTTGATGATTTTTTTTAGAAACTGAGAAACGGCTTCATGACATGATTATTTTAGCATTATTAGAACAGAAAATCTTTTGATGCTCAATCTAGTCCTTTTTAACTTCTCAAAAAGCCTTTTTTGCTAAAACTAAGGCGGCAACCAGTGTTTCCACTTTGAGGGGAAATTCCCCTTTTGAGAGGAATTAGGGTCAAGAGGGGAAGACAAAAGGGAAATTGCGGGAAATCATAGGTAAAATTTACCTTACAATATTGAGAAAAATTCCGGAACTATTTTTATATCCATCGTGTACTAGCCTAGCGTGTTACCGTATTCAAGAAACAATGCAGGTGGCTTATACTTACCCTTATTTCCATTCTGTTTAAGGCCTTAAATATTATTCTTAGCTAAAATGTGTAAATTGCGTAAATTGTCTCGGATTTAGAGGTTACAGTCCCAAGTTTTATTATATATTTCTGGTTATAGTTTAATTATATACGAATGCGGATAGTTAAATTACATTTTATTCATACTAAGTCTACTATTTTTTGCTTCGCTTGCAGTTGCTTCATTAGTTATAAAGATGTTGTTCCCGTTCTTTTCAAGCCAGATGTTACACACAGTATACTTATATACAACCGTTTCATTATCTGTAATCCATCCGACGAGGGGGGTACGGACCGGATATTCTCCAGTAACTCTTCAATGGATCCCACTGCTCTTAAATTCTTCGCGCGCTTCCTTGAAGCGATAACCACTAGCTCTTAAAGCCACCAGATGTATCATACGGCATGAGCATTTGGACTGAAAGACTTGGGGATACTATAGATTGATTAATTGAGTCACTGAATTACAAATTATATAGGTCACGTCTTACCTACAACGTAAAGAAGCTGACAGCTAGTAGTGCAGTTATATCAAAGTTGACAATCTTTGCCTATTAATTTGTTATGTGAAATAATATTTTCATAATGGTTGTGGGCTATTACTAACGCTAAAACTAAAAACTACAGCAGGAAAATAAATTGAGTGGAAAAAAGTCTCGAGAAGGGGAAATCTGAATTAAGACGTGGGGAAAGTAAATTATTAAAGTAGAAACACTGCTGGTCATGTCATGTTAGTGTCATCCTGGCTGCCCTCGGTTCCAGTATTTATTTGATTGATAACCCTGTTGTTAATTTGGAAGGAAAATAATTATCTTGCTAATGCATTTGTGTGCTCGTTATGCTGAATTATTACTCAAGTTAATAACCTTATCCTCGATATAATATTCAATTGTAAGCGAAGATTCAAAATGCCGTACGCCAACCAACCTTCAGTCCACATAACAGAATTAACTGATGATAATGTGAAATTCGTGGTAGAAGACACCGAACTAAGTGTCGCAAATAGCATGCGAAGAGTTTTCATTGCAGAAACTCCTACTATGGCTATAGATTGGGTTCAGTTAGAAGCCAATTCGACGGTTCTCAGTGATGAATTTCTTGCTCATCGTATTGGTTTGATTCCCCCTTATATCGGACGACGTTGTGGATAAGATCCGTTACTCAAGAGATTGTATGTGCGCCGATTTTTGTACAGAGTGCAGTGTAGAATTTACTTTGGATGTGAAGTGCACAGATGATCAGACTCGACACGTTACTACTGCTGATCTGAAATCTAGCGATCCTCGCGTGGTGCCTGCCACTTCACGACATCGTGATGAAGATCAAGCTGATTATGGTGAGGCTGATGAGATTTTGATCATCAAACTACGTAAAGGACAAGAATTAAAATTAAAAGCATTTGCCAAAAAAGGGTTTGGCAAAGAACATGCAAAGTGGAATCCAACAGCTGGTGTATGCTTTGAATATGACCCAGATAACATCATGAGGCATACATTATACCCAAAACCAGATGAATGGCCCAAAAGTGAACACACTGAACTTGACGAGGACCAGTATGAAGCTGAATTTAATTGGGAGGCCAAACCAAATAAGTATTTCTATAACGTAGAATCTGCTGGTTGTTTGAAACCTGAACATATTGTACTTATGGGTATTGGTGTATTGAAGAATAAGTTGCTGAATTTACAGGTTCAATTAGCACAAGAAGCACAAAATGATGCATTAGCTATTAATTAATTATAAATATAATAATAATAAATACCATTTCAATAAATAAGTACTGTTTGTTATAAGTATTTCACCTTAGCTTTAAAAAGATGTTAAAACTATTTGCAGTAATACTATTGTAATAAATAAAGAGACATACATACTCTTTGAAAAAATGATCTTTGGTCTGTCTGCATAAACTGTCAAAATTTATCTTTATAAAACAATGCAGTCATAAATGTTGGTAAATAATTCTAAATTAATGCAAAACGTATGTGCTATATAAATTAAAATGTCTGAGATAATAAAGAAGTTCAAAAATAATGATCCTACATGGAATACTACTGGTGATTGTATTGAAGCAGTCAGACAGAGGGTATATTACTAAAATATATTTAGGGATTTACACCATCATAACACCAAATCACACAATATCCTGGTTCATTAATGCAATTCACAAGTTAGAAGAATCCATGAGGATTCAGTACCTAATCAATCAGGACTAGGGTTGCCAGACAGTGAGGAAGTCTGGGATTTTCCTGGAATTTTGCATGTCCAGTAATAAGACACTATTCCCTTAGTTACGAAAACCTACTTTAATATAGTATAACTATCTATAGAAACAAATAAAGTTGGGAGTTTCGGTTATATTGATATAATAGTTTTACTACTACCTACATGCATATGAATATGGTACATACACCAAAAAACGAGATTTTTAAATTTTTTGTTTGTTCGTTTGGGGTAATCTCTGAAATGGCTGGACAGATTTGGATGGGAATAAAGAAAAACTTGGGCTACTGTATTTTTCTAAAAATCCTTTTAATTTAGAAAAATACAGTAGTGTTGTTCCGCACATTGCGTGAGCTGCGTGCTTTAACGTGACTTAACTTTTAGACTAAGTTTTTACTGCTAGAGAATATCTTATAGCGCAGGTAATACGAGCTAGTGACATAGAAACTAAAAACATACTTTAATATAAAATTTAGTATTTCATAATAAACGACTTGGTGGTTTTTCTATTTCAAATACAAATTGTATGTATAAATCTTTGAAAAAAGAAAAACAATACGTTTTCTACTATGGCCACAACCCAAGACATTATCCTGGAACTGTCCCAGATTGAATAAGTTTCTATCTGATAATCCTACTCAGGACTCATGTTTTTTTTCTTTGACATACCTAATATATTTGCTTATATTTGATAAATTTCCTCTATGCTATGACGCATTACGGTTTGAAGCAATAGGTGCCCGTGAATGTGGTGGTGTCAAATGATTGCCCATTGTCAGAAAGACACCGATATAAGGAAAATGTTGCGATAGTGAAGGTGTATGGAAACGATAACAATGAAGCTAGTCTTCACGCGTTAAGTTATTGCAATGAGATCGGTTCTAATTATATTCATAGGTAAGTGTAGGCATTTTATTGAAGGCATTAAATATTGGTATTGTGGACGTATTCACACAGTTCAACACCGAAGGCCTTGAGTTGAACGCGTGAACATAATGACTTCCTTTAGTATCGCCAGTAGTGGTCTGATCTGACCATATTATATCAGCTTAAATCCCTGCTGACGGGGAGAGCCACAGTAAACCAGCGGGATTTTCTCGTTAATAATTTTTCGAGGAGCACAGCAAACTGAAAAAAGCGGTAGGTAAAGGCTTAGGTTGTACCTACCTATATATGCCAATCTACAATTCATAAAATTGAGAATTAGTTATTTAAAATTTTATATAGGGCCTAGGACTTCTTCACGACATTAAGACACCTATTTAAGGAATGTGCCAACACGCACTTCTTACACAATTTCCTTATAACAGTGAATATGATGAATATAGTTTATATTTTAACATTATTAGGACCGATCGGATTGACCTGTTCGCGGGCTATGGCACCGTGGGGCTGGAGTTGCTTGCCCAGGTGGACAAGATGGACGCGATCCTGTGCCCCGTCGGCAGCGGCGGTCTAGTTGCCAGCATTGTAGTCGCCGTCAAGAGCCTCAAGCCTTCCTGCTTGGTTTATGTACACGAAACGAAACTACATATTTATTGCATTTAACATATATAATAGGATCCCTTGCATAGACCTATGTCCAGCAGTGGACTGCGATAGGTTGAAGAGTGACGGAGAGAATAGGATCCCTTTGAGAGCGTTATGAGTTTATACCATAATTGTCATATACCATCATTATCAGCTCATTAAACCTCCCCACCGAGGGCATGAGTCTTCCCGTTATTTAATTACCTATAAATTACGTAAGTTGTGACCTATCGCATTGGCTGAACAAGACAAGACACAATAAGCCGTTGGTCCCAGTTTTACCAATGCGTATTGGGGCCGTGTAGGTTACTTACGATTTAACTACCTACTTAGTAGACTTAACTACCAACTTAGCCAAATCTGAAGGCCGCCAAGTATGCCCTTTAGTGGGATGTAATCATCATCATCAGTATACGTTCCCACCGAGAGGCACGGGCCTACCCGTATAGGGTGTATGGGCCTTAGGTCGTCCACACGGGTCCAGTGCGGATTTGCCGACTTCACGCACTACCTTAGATTTTTTTCGCAGGCATGTGCAGGTTTCCTCTTAATGTTTTATTTCACCTTAAGCGTCGGATAAACGTACTTATAATTACGAAAATTCGAAAAGACATTGGTACGTGGCGGGATTTGAACCTGCGTCCTCCAGATTGGAAGGCAACAGTGCACACCATAAGCCACCGACGCTCTCGTCGTGAGACGCTATATGGTGGTGTATTAATTCATAATATCACCTATCAAGTGTCTAGGGCTATACCATAGACAGTCGAATGCCCGGGGGACTGTTCCATCTAATGGACGAAGACGCCAAACATTGTATTCCTAAAAATGGATTTAATTAGAAATATTTTCACTATACTAAATTAACAGTATTCAGGTAATTGCAGTCGCATAATCATCTATAGGTCTAGGCAACGTAAACAATACAGAAAAACGTATGATGCTGCTGAATTATAATTGAAACATAGTGTTTATCTTCAATCTTTGTTATTTTCTTCTTGCTCAAGAAATTTATAGGACACACGATGACATACGTACCGACCTATCTGATGGAGGTTTATAAATGGGTTATAGACAATTGTTATTTCTCTTCAACCTATCGCAGTCCACTGTTGGACACAGGTCATCCCCATATTGCGCCAGATATCCCTGTCCTCCGCTTTTCTCATAGTTATTTATTACTTGTATATCTTAAGAAAATTATTTCCGCAGGGCGTAGAATGTTCAGCGGCGCCGACCATGACAAAAGCTTTACAAGAAAAGACACCCGTTGTGATTCAAACAGTACCTTCTATCGCAGACAGTCTCGAAAATAGCATTGCTAGTGATAAAGCGTTCAACATTCTGCGAGGTTATTTGGACAAAATCGTAAAACTTTTCCATAATAGAGTTTTAGCGGAATTTTTAACCGGAATCACTCTTTTGCTGTGACGTAGTTCATTGTATTTTACCAAGTTTTGTAGAAATCCGTCTTTAAAACTTCCTTTAAACTGTAAACCACCGGAATTCCAGACAATAGGCTTTTATATTGTGACTGTTGAATATAGCTATGCAACCGAGACGCCTAAATAATTAAGGTGGTATATGTAAAATAGGTAGCTTAGTTTTGCGTTAGAAAGACGAATGTGTAGTTTATATGAAATGTTTTTTGGTGATGCTTTAAGATCACAGTAGACGAAGTGTGGATATCACGGGCAATGATCAATATTATGGAACGTGAGAAAATGATGGTAGAAGGTGCGGCGGCTTGCACTTTAGCTGCTCTCATGGCTGGAAAAGTTCCGGAACTGCGTGGTAAAAATATTTTCTTTGTTTGTATATTATATTTTTCATAAAGAAACAGGATGGTCAGTTCGCTCACCTGCTGGTAAGTGATGCGCCCAACCATAAGTGGTAGAGGAAATTAATAACCTGTCATTATCCTCCGTCAACACTGCCATACACGGCCTGCGGCCGTCACCCGAGACGACAGATGTTAGCTCTGTTAAACCTGGTAATTTAAGTAATTTTTCTATTACTAGCTATAGTGCCCTCCCCACGAAACAACAAAAAACACGCAAAACACTCTTATCTTACGGTTCGATACATGGCATTTCGGTGGTCTCGGAGTAAGTTACTCCGAGGCGGTGGTACTTACCTAGACAACTCAATTGATATCGAGTCTACCGATCGAGAATAAAATAGTATAATAGTGTCTGTTTGAATTAGAATTGAAACCTTCTGGGAGTTTCTAATACAAAAAAACACCTGCAGAATAAGAACACCTCCAATATGACTTTTATCGTCACACTACAGTAGTCTTGGTTTTGGACCTAGCCGAGCTTGTCCAATGCACGTAAGCCGTTCTCTGCTGATATTGATGAAGTACACTTGCGAGCAGAAAATGTTCGCGAGTTTATATTTCGTTCATGACGACACCAGCTTTTTAGTTAATCTTACATAAATATTTTATTTATGTCTAAATGAGCTGCTTGCGGTATTTCTTGTGGTGTTACAGTGTGGTGTGTCTACTATCAGGCGGTAATGTAAACAGCAATAGGCTGTCGTGCATCATAGAGCGTGGCTTGGCGGCGGAAGGGAGACTGGTGAAGTTCGTTACGACTTTGCCCAATGTGCCCGGTGCCATGGCCAAACTGCTCAATAAGGTCGCTGACAGCGGAGCAGATGTCAAGAGTTTTGTGCCGGAGCGGGAATGGATGCGACGCGACGTGTTCACTGTTGTTGTTAGTGCAGTTCACGCTTTTCTGCTGGCAGATGCCTCATCAGCCTCATGACCAGACGACAATGACGGCCAGATTAATGCACCAACAAACCAAAAAAGTTAATCTTTCTTTAAACTATCGCGGGTGCCTGTTGGACATAGGTATAGGCTTTGGGTGCATGGGGAGCAGTGTCAATTTTTTTTGGTCACCCATCCGAAGAATGACCATTGCGTAGTTGCTTTATTATCGTCAACTGAATGCGTTATCCGCTACGCCATGAAAGCTATAAAATTGTAAATTGAACTAAATAATATATCCTACCTATAATAGGAGAGACTTATGTCCAGCAGTGGACTGCGATAGGTTGAATAGGATATATACCTATAGATGTACCTTAACTGCAGTTAACACATATTTTTCAGGTCACAATGCTAATCGAGACTAGTGACATGAACCATGCGAAGGAATTGGAAAAGAAATTGATCAAAGATTATCCTAATTCGCATTTTACTTCATAAAATATTGTTTAGAAAGTTTTAATATGGATTTGTAACAATTTATCTTCAAATATATGGTTTAAGTATTAATAGAGCGTTCTTTATTTCAGTAACAATTTATAAACTAAGCAACATCGCCTCTTGTCAGTAGTTGCCTACTCTATCAGACAAGAAACACTTCCCTTGATGCCTTGCTGGCTCGTCCTCCGAGCTTGCTAGATATAGGTTTATCTCAAAGACAAGATTTAGATGTTTATAACTTGGCCCTTCTCGATCGCAAACAAATTTCCTACAGTATTAATTTTATTATCTTTAATAACAGAAACAATATATGTTTACGGTCAGTTTGCTATGTTAATATCACTTTGTAAGACAGTGACACCTTTGCCTATATCTGGAATTAAACTTAAATGATTACTTATACCATAGCGAGAGGATGGCCCAGCATTCCATACAGCTGAATCACCGAACCACCAACGAGCCGAAACTCGTTAAGTAGAAGTCCGGGGAAGGAGTTATCAACTCGATTCCCGTATCCTCTAAGGAGATGAAAAACAAAAAAAATATTGTATTTATTCTTCAGAAGCAATGATAATACAGGTTGTTTGGCGTATGGACAGACAAGATTTTTAAACCGTTTCAAGGAATGGATCGGCGTAAGAAAAAGGATAGGCATGAATCGGAATACAAGGGCAAGTCATCTTGCGGTATTGCAACAACACATAAAGTGTTATGACGAATTAAAGGCATGAATTTGGGTCATCATCATCATCATCATTACAGCCCAATTATGTCCACTGCTGAACGAAGGCCTCCCCTAATGATTTCCACGCGGACCGATCCCTTGCAGTTGACATCCATCTGCTACCCGCCACCTTAACCAGATCATCCGTCCATCTGGTTGGGGGTCGGCCTACGCTTCGCTTTCCGTTACGTGGACGCCACTCGAGAACCTTTCCGCCCCATCGGCCATCGGTTCTACGCACTATGTGCCCTGCCCACTGCCACTTCAACTTGCTAATCCTCTGGGCTATGTCGGTCACCCTAGTTCTCCTACGATATCATCGTTTCGGATTTTATCGCGTAGGGAGACACCTAACATAGCCCTCTCCATAGCACGCTGAGCAACCTTGAGTCTATTCAAGAGACCCTTAGTGAGCGACCACGTTTCGCTTCCGTATGTCATAACTGGCAACACACACTGGTCAAAGACCTTCGTCTTGAGACACTGAGGTATTTTGGACGAAAAGATCTGCCTTAACTTCCCGAACGCTGCCCATCCTAATTGGATTCGACGAGAAACCTCCTTCTCGAAGTTGGACCTACCCATTTGGACTACCTGTCCCAGGTACACATATTCGTCAACAACTTCGAGGACAGAACTTCCAACTGATATCGGTATAGGTACGACATGGGCATTAGACATGACTTTCGTCTTGTCCATGTTCATTTTAAGACCCACCTGTTGAGAAGCTCCGTCTAGGGTTTCGAGCATAGTGCTTAAATCCTCCATGGATTCTGCCATGACTACTATATCATCGGCAAATCGAAGATGAGTGATGTACTCGCCATTCACGTTGATGCCAAGTCCTTTCCAATCGAGCAGCTTAAACATATCTTCCAACGCAACTGTGAACAGTTTCGGAGATATAACGTCTCCCTGTCTCACTCCTCGGTGCAATTGGATAGGTTGTGTAAGCTCTTCATGTACACGGACTGACATAGTAGCGCTCTCGTACAGACATCTCAATACTTCGATATAGCGAAAGTCAATATGGCACCGTTGGAGGGCCTGAAGCACAGCCCAAGTCTCGATCGAATCAAAGGCTTTCTCATAGTCCACAAACGCCAAGCATAATGGCCGGTTATACTCTCTAGTCTTCTGTATAACCTGCCGCAGCGTATGTATGTGGTCTACGGTGCTGAAGCCTTTGCGGAACCCGGCTTGTTCGGGGGGCTGGAAATCATCAAACCTACGCGCGAGACGGTTCGTGATGACTCTGGAGAACAACTTGTAAATGTGGCTCAATAGCGTGATGGGTCTATAATTCTTCAGCAAGGTTTTGTCGCCTTTTTTGAAGAAAAGCACCACCACGCCATTGCTCCACGCCTCTGGCGTCGCACCCTCACGGATCACGGAATTAAAGAGCTTCTGAAGGGTCTTAAGCACTGGCGTGCCACCTGCTTTCAAAAGTTCTGCGGTAATTCCGTCTTCTCCGGGGCCTTATTTCGCTTAAGTTGTTTCAGAGCCATCCTAATCTCGCTCAAGGTGACTTCCGGGATATCCTCAGATAAATGTCGGGTTAACTTAGCTCTCGGGTCTTCGGCTAAGCTTGAAGCGGGAATCTGTGTAGCGGTATATAACTCGCTGTAAAACTTCTCAATCTCCCTCAAAATCTCTGGTTTAGATGAGACTACATTCCACTGTTGTCTTCAGACTAGTCAGCTGGCTTTGCCCAACAGACGTGTCCTTGCAAACACCTTGAACCCCTGTTCCGTTCGATCGCCTCTGAATTTGGGTATTTTAAAGAAAATAATAAAAAGCCATATCATATCTCAATATCCGTGAAACAAGACCATGCGTCTACCGGGGAAAATAGTGTAAGACCCCCGAACCCTCCAAAAATCCTTTTGGTCCATGCGCCAAACACCCTGAATATATTCATTCAGTCATTAGTGTAAATCAGGGGGGTTACCGCAATCTCTTATAACAGTATTGCTATAATGATAAGTCAGCATTTTTGTACCAGAAAAGACGAAATAATATTATTGTAACACTGTTTTTAGAGTTAGCGGTAACCCCCACGGCATGTTTGTGTGCAATAATTACGATCAATTACGATACAGCAATATTGAAACTTCTTGATTCTCTGTAATGAAGTAAGTCAGTTCTGACAATTTCCTTTAAAATAAGTTTGGAGTTGTTCACTTAAATTATTGTGTTAGATAAAATAAAAGCCATGGCAAGTATTCTACTATTGTTATTACCATCATGCACGATTCGTAGATGGCCGAAGTTAAAAAAATATTTTTACCACAGATTTACTCTGCAGGCGACTTCGAAGAGACAGTATTCTATAGTAATGCGGTTTAGATCCTTAGTTTATAAGATGTTACCCTAGCATTTTGTTTTAACGGTCTTTGTTATTTTACACGGCTAACCTTTGTATATGTCGTCAAATCCGTAGGAGGGGACTAATTTATCGGAACATCCACATATTCTTTCGTTCACTGAAGTGAAACAAGCTGCGGAGAGGATAGAAGGTGGCATAATACATACCCCCTTGTGTGTTAGTACCTACATATTTGCGAATACAAAGTTAGATTGCTAATCGTGTGAACTTCTAATAGAGCACGGAGTAATAAGCCAGATACCATTGTGCATACCATTGATTTAAACTATCAGGGTATTTATATAAATATGTTTTAAGAATGAAATTTACGGATATGCAAAATTGTAGCCAAGATGTTATGAATGTAACTTTTTTTGATGGTACGAATTATCATTTAAGGCCTAATGATGATAATCATCACAAGTCTCCACCGAGGGTAAAGAGAGTACGTGTTTAGTCGCGGGCCCAGTGCGGATTGGCCGACTTCACGCACAACCTCTGAATCTCTTGCCAGGCGTACCTAGCTTTCCTCACGATATTTATGATGCCGCTTATATGTCCACACACTTATGTATCTACTGCTGAACGAGGGCCACCCCATGTCAATATAAATCGTCTCCCCACCACCTTAACCGGGTCATGAGTCCACCTAGTTGGGGATTAGCCTCCGCTTCTATTCCAGTTATGTGGATACCACTTCCGCCCCACCAACCAAACGGTTCTACTTACTTATGTACACTGCCTACTGACAGGTGCGACTGCCAATTCAACTTTAGCAAGTTTTCTAATTATTTCCATACATTTCAGGAAGCAAAATTGAGTAAATATATGGACTACAATATTTATTTGAAATGTGAAAACTTGCAGTACACGGGAAGGTATTTTTTTTAAACCTTATAAATAAAACCTCACGATGAGTAGCCCACTAGGTTGGTCAGACTAGTTAACAAAGCTATACAAAAAAAAATGAAGTAGGCACTTCCCATGGCCCAAAATACAGAGAAAGAGATATTTGGATGGTTGGCGATGAGGACATGAAGCGGAAAAGAGGAGTATTATGTGTAAATGCACACCTTTGATTGATATTAAACTGTTCTATCTAAATCTAATACGGCTAAATAAAAAACTGGAAAACACAAACAGCTATGTTCAACTTATATTTGTAATGCACGAACTTGGAACCTCTAGTGTAGTAGCGGTCTTTTGAACCGTTGCAAAACATATTTTGTCCATTTCAATACTAATTCAAGTAGTTTAGCTTAAATTTAATGTAGTTGTGCAGAACGTGGAGTGCGTAACGCCCTGCTGGCGATCGGCGAAGAGACGTGCACTCGTGGGGTGATCGTGCCCTCCAGCGGTAACATGGCAATGGCGGCCGCGTATCACGGCGGAAACTTAGGCGTTCCGGTAACATTATTAATCTTTTTCATTTACTTCTGATAATTTCTCAGCTATTACATACGTTCCTTCATGCGAGGCTTATCAAAAACGTATGTTCAATAAGACAAAACCTTGCGCTCATTGTACTGGCACGAGCTCTTCAGGGTTGACAAAGTATTTGCATCAGTAAACTTACGTTTAAATGATTGAGGCATAGTGGGCTATAATAGATATTTATATAGATAAAAGCAGAGTCCACTTAAGTAGGGCATAATTAACAAAGTCCTTACAGGGCACAGAAAAAGAAGTTCGCACAGAGTGTAGAAAAAGCTATTTACGGCACTAATCATATCTAACAGAGATTTACCTAACCTATATTCCCATTAGGCTTAAGACACGGTAATATTAATTTTATTACCGAACTTTAGACGGGTTCCGGGTTGAAAATAGGCCGTTGGAGCCAGTGAAATTACTGGATACGGTGTTTTTGGTAAGTTGTATCTATTGCACAAGTAAGGTTTGGGTCCTTAAAGATAATTGAATGCTCGAAATTGCGCGCGGTGATAGCTGGAGCGCACTGCCCGCACGCATTTCTCTCGTTTTCGGCCTTTTGCGTCGGGCGATGGGAGGTGGTGTGATATGCCCCTAAATCATGAAAAATCCATCTTATATACTGAGCATACTGTCAGGTAACTGTAGTTTTGCCGGAGCACACGCCACCGGCGCAGGCGCAACGTTGCGCGGAACTTGGCGCGGACGTGGTGCTGTGCGGGGAGACTTGCGACGACGCGCACGCGTACGCCAAAAAAGTACATCGCGAAAGCAGACAGATTCTGCTCAGGTTAGTTTTGAGGAGTCCCTTTGTGGTCCCGTACTTTGATTTCTATACACAATGGCCAACGTAGGTTTTTAGGTAGGTTTAGGTTACAAACTAAACGAAAGGTACTCTGATGATAATCACCAATATCTGGATTTCTTGACTTAAGAAACGAAGCGAGACTTTGTGTTGTTCATTTTACAGTACGATTCGGGAGTTTTAGAAAGAACTATTCGATCTTATTACCTACCAACTCTCAATTTCATTTTCAGTTTACCCGTTGAGAACCTTAATTTTATCCTTATCGTCTTCATGGTTGGCTTCTATTATCGGCCGATTTCAGTGTACCGCTTACCAAATCTTGAATAAAAATCAATTAAACGAAACAACATTATTCCTTACCTCCTGATAGTTGCGTGATCAAATTAGGCTATTTTAATTTAATATCATGGTGAACTTAGTTCGGACGATCCGCTCGTGATGGCTGGACTGGGAACTGTTGGCATAGAGATCATCACGCAGCTCCCTGAGGCCGACGCTGTAATCGTGCCGGTGCGGCGGGTGCACTGCTCGCCGCAGTGTTGGTCGCCTGCAAGAAACTCAAGTGCTCCTGTCTTGTTTATGTAAGTTTAACTTTGAAGTAGGAATTTAGAGGCTTCTCCCTTCTATCTTTATGACTCAAGCCAAGCTCGCTCTTGGTACCTACTACTATCTAAACAGTTATCGTGGTTTTGGCAATCCGCCGGGGATTATGGTTATAACACTTATGGTCTAAAACCCCTCGGTTCGGATATTCGAAAAGGGCGCGATGTTGATTTTTGATGTTGGATGCGTAGGTTTAAACAATTTGGACAGAAGATTCGATAAATCAAATTACCTAAATATAAATATGGAGGCGTTATTTTCACTGACTCAGAATATAACTGTTCTAGAAAATGGCAGCTTAATACGAATAAGTAAACATTTATGTAGCTCTTATACCTATTAGTGCAAAATCCTATACAAATGTGTACTTGCAGGTATTTTAAATAGGTAAGTTCCATATTCACTTAAATTGTCAGAAACAGTTGATGATTTACCTATATGTTTAGGGGGCAGAGTGTGCGAAAGTGCCGAAGATGATGAAAGCATTGCAGGCGGGTCGACCTGTGACTGTGCCTGTGATGCCTAACTTGGCTGACGGGCTGAGCGTCTCTAGTGTCGGCACCAACGCGTTTGCTACCATCAAGGGCCGGCTTGACAGAATGGTATCTAAATGAAATATTTTAGTTCCTACTCGTAAATTGAGCACTAGCTAAGATCCGGTATTGGATATGTTATATCCAATAACGATATATATTATATCGTTACGTTAGAGGTATATACCGGAGGTTGTCTAACTTCATAGTCTTTTAAAGGTGTATGCAGAGGAAAATAGAAGTTTCTTTTAAGGTTCTACTTAAAGAAAACTATAGTAATTTTAGGTACATAAGTAACCTAAAGTGGAATATAAATAATCCTCAAAATAAATTCAGTTTGAAACTTTGCTAAATCGAACGAAGGCCATGATGACCTACATCGTAAAGTTTATATGTACCTAAGTACATAAGTAAAACTGCACATAATCTCCCAATTAATCTGCATATGATTGGATATCTTGTTCTGTTATCATTAGTTATCTATTTTTGAGTTTCATTAAGTAGGTATGTGAATGTTGTGCATTTGACCAGTTTCAGTGACCATGTTCCGACGATCAGCGTTCGGGAAGTGAAGGCACATCTTTTCGTCCAATATACCACAGTGTCTCAAGATGAATGTCTTTTACCAGTG
Organism: Leucinodes orbonalis; assembly: GCA_019425675.1. Taxonomy (NCBI): domain Eukaryota; kingdom Metazoa; phylum Arthropoda; class Insecta; order Lepidoptera; family Crambidae; genus Leucinodes; species Leucinodes orbonalis. The sequence goes on from PQWD01001956.1 coordinate 502,757, forward strand.
TGTGTTGTCAGTTATGACATACGGAAGCGAAACGTGGTCGCTTGCTCGTGCGCGCTGTAATGATGAAGATGAGTGACCATGTAGTGAAATTACCGGGTATAAGAGATCCTAAATCTGTTGTCTCGGGTAACGGGCGCAGTGGGGCACTGATGGAGAATAATAACTGTTTATCAGTTGTTGGTCTCACTCATTGCCGCACTGTCATGGTCAGGCGTAGCACTTACCATCAGGTGAGCGTCCTGACCTTCCTGTTCACTTCGTAACATAAAAAACCATGATCATTCTCTATTGAAATTTGGAAAAGGAATATGTACTTAATTTTAAGCCGAATAGTCTTCGGGCAATTTCTTACAATAAAGTTTGCTGTAAGTGTCTCTATCATCTTATGGTATAAAAAATGAAACTCTAGTTGGTAGTGGAAGGAGTACGTAGCCCGCGCGATCATCAGCGTGTTGGAGCGTGAGAGGCTGGTGGCTGACGGTGCAGGTGTCTGCGCCATCGCCGCGGTAATGCAGGGGCTGGTGCCAGAGCTACGCGGGAAGCGGTACTTAATACCTACATATTTTCAAAAGTCAAGAACCCTTGGTTTTCAAAGTCAAAATAAAAGTGTCTTAGAGTTGCTGGCGCATTCGGCGAAAAGATCTCGAGTTCACGAGGTGGGTTCGAGAAGTAGGTATTTATTGTTTTACATTGTCTTCAGTTTCAATGCAAATGAAAGGAGCCCAAGTTACTACTTAATACGCCAGCTGCCAGTAACTTTTATCAAAAACAGTCCAGCCGTTCTGGAAACTAGCCGGAACAGACGAAATTTACGTAGACTTAGATAGATAAAAAATGAACCTAATTGCAACCAGTTCATTTTTGGAACTTCTCATTATTCCTCTCTATCTTCAATCTATCGCAGTCCACTGCTGGACATAGGTCTCTCCAATTTTGTACTAGGTATCCCGGCCCTCCGCTTTCCTCATCCAGCCTCCACCAGCAACCTTTCGCAAACCGACAGTCCATCCGGTCGGAGGGCGTCCTACGCTACGTTTGCCAAGATGCGGTCTCCACTCCAGAACACGTGTGGTCAAACGGCCATCGGTTCTGCGACATACGAGCCGACTGCCACATTAACTTGCTGATCCGGCGGGCTATTTCGGTAACTTTACGAGTTTTCTTACGGATTAAATACTTTCTGATCTTATCCCCAAGTCTCAGCTGCGTAGTTTAGCACGGGTAGGATGCATTGCTCAGTCTTTCGTCTATAAGTATTGCGGATCAATCATTTATTATAATAAGAGTATATTTCTCGCAGTGCGGTGTGCGTGATAAGCGGCGGTAACATAGACTCCGGTCGGCTGTCTCGCACCATCCAGCGCGGTTTGTGCGCCACGGGCCGGCTGTTGCGCTTCGCCGTCGCGATGCCTGACCACCGCGGCGGGCTCGACACCCTCGCGAAGGCGATCGCCGACGAGAACGCAACGCTGAAGAGCCTTGTCACTGAACAGATGTGGGTGCATAACGACGTGGGATCAACTTGGGTATGGTGATTTGTCGGACTTACAAAATATAGACAGAATTTACTCCGATCACAGCATTTCTCACTTTCCCTGTTACTTGAGCAGACTATAAGTTAAGATTGGAGTTCCCACATTTTTATTGATGGATAAAAGTGAAAATGAAAACGGCGTCATAGCAATGTAAGCCGATACAACATGGTGACGGTGATGGTGGCTCCCAATATTCAGGCGATCCATTTTATGGGTTAACACTTTTATGAGGTAACACTCTGTAAATGTTTAGCAACTCTACCATTGATTTGAAGACAGATGATTTACTCTAAAGAACAGCTCTATAAGCCAGCATATCATGAAACAACAGCAGAGGATTCAACAGATATAGAAGAGTTCTTCATCATAAAATTCAAGATGGCCATATGAATTCATTCATTCATTAGGGGAGGCCTTCGTTCAGCAGTGGACATAATTAGGCTGTAAAGATGAAGATGAGATGATATGAATTTAGCCCTTCTTAAATGATAATCAATATTTTTTCAGGCTAATGTTGTTGTGGAAACAGCCAATGAAGAACATGCAACAAATTTCAAAGAACGGATCAGAGAGCATTACCCCACTGCTCGATTTGCTGTTGTCAACTTGGATGAGAAGCACAAGTTATCTGTATGATGAAGATTTAATAATAATCACATAAATAAATGTATAAAAATAGTTCAAGCGTTGTGCAAAGGTAAAAAAATAAATGAAACAATTTATTTTTTTGAGTTTTTTATTTTTTAGACTTATCCATAATCTTACGCAACAGGGTCATCACCCTTGGTTGCCCGTGTGTAGATCACTTGTCCGTGGTGCTGGACTACCTGCTTGATGAGGCCTGAAAATAATTTATAAATTGAGATTCCAATTGCAAATATAAGTAAAATTCTTTCATGGGAAGTGGTATTCAGACTCAATATATCAGTTTTAACTGTCATGGTTAATCTAGAATAAGAGATCATCACAAAGAATAAGCATTTTTTTATTTGTAGACTGTTACTGTAAAACTTATAGAAATATTATTTAGTGTGAATAGCAAATTCCAGGACAATCCTGTCAGTCATATTACAATCATCGTGTGTGAAGTCATCCAACCCGCACTGGGCCCATGTGGTCAACTAAGGCCTAATCATCCCATACAGGTAGGCTCCTGTCCCTGGGTGGGGAAGTTTAATGAGCTTATGATGATATTTATGCTTGAAAAATATGTTACATGCTGTATAAATGCATGTGACTTGACATCTTTTAGTAACAACTCAACTGTTCCCTCTTTCGGAATGGACTTGTGAATAGGTGACAATTACCACTTCCCATCAAGTTGGCAGTATACTTCAGGTTTAGAAAAAAATAAGGGGATAATTAGCAAATTATGTTGGTGTATATAAATTATTTCATCTAAATCCTTGTGTGTATTGTGGTTTATCATTCAAATATAAATAAACTACAGTTTGCACACTTTTAAAAGTAAAATAAAGTGTAAAAGTGCTATTAATGTGAATACAAGGGTAAGCTTTTCCTTATTGTTTAGTTCCATACCTTTTTCTCTAAGTTCAATAAGTGCCCTCCTTGCAAGGGATCCTCGGACTTTCAATCTTTCGGAAACGACTGCAGGGGTGATCAGCTTGTATTGTGGTACTTCCTTGTACAGTTTCTCATATGTGGGCTTGTCAAACAATACTTGGTTGTTCAACTTGTCACGAACTTTTCCTTTGGACCACTTCTGCAAGACAAATTTTAGAAATATTTGAGATGCTATGTAGCTTGAATAGTATTGGAGAAAAGGTTTGATTATTGCCATCAGCCTCAATATATCAGTTTTTACTGTCATAGTACTCAAGAAAAGAGATGTAATCACATGGCGTTATAATTTCATTTATTAGTTTTTCTAAGTTAATTTATTAAATGTAATAAAATCGGATATTATTGTATAAAACATAAAAGTCGATACTAATTAATAGCAAGTCTACAAAACTATTATAACCTCACTTTTATTGACATATTATTTAATTTACCTTCTTTTGGCTTTACCGCCACCGGATCCTTCCTTCTTCTTCTGGGTCTTCTGCGGCTGCTTGGCCGACGATTTAGAGTCCTTTTTGGGCGGCTAAAAAATCAAAAGCATTCTTGAATGCACGCACTACCACGAGGCACAAATAACGCATCAACGATATGTGGTATGACAACAGAAAAATAACACTAGATTGTTTCGACGTTAAACTAAATACATAATTATGGCACAAATTTTATATTTCACGCGATTTAAGATAGGTTAAATGAAAAAAATACAATATCCAAAAGATTCACTCACCATGATGAAACCGGAAAGAAAATCTAAAAGAATGACAGTTACTCTATGGTGGGCATTTGACAGTTATTGCGATCGAAAACCACATATTCTGTTTAATCAAGAAAAATGTATTAATTAATATGTGAAATATTTTATTTTTATGTTTATTTATTTTATTATATATGAATAATTCAATAATTATAATGCACAATGTATTCGTTAGTATCACAAGTTTAAAATATAGTAATAACTGGTTCTTACTACACACACTACAAACATATACCTACCTATAACGGACAGTTATTAATGAAAACACAGGCATAACATGGTATGTATTAACATCTTTCAAGAATGTTAAGGAATAATATGTGTCAGTATTGCTTCTGAGGTATTCTAGTTTATTTGGTTTATGAACGACACCGGAAATCATTGTCTATAAATAGACAATGCAGAGTACGCTATGTCCGCCTACTAGGGATACCATACTCTATAAATTATAGTCATACATAACGTAAGTACTCGGACGTAAGTACTTTTATTAATGAAATATAATATATATAAAAAATGGCATAATAAAATAAGATGATATAGATAGATTACAAGAATAACAAAGAGTATTAAGTATTTTTGTAAATTGATGTTATTATATTGACGATCCATCTGGTGTAATGGTTGAGACGTCGGTAATATTACAACAAGGGTTCCAGGTTCGATCCCCGGGCAGTACAAACATTTGTGTGCACGGACATGTCTGTTTATACTGGTCTGGGTGTTCTCTATGTATAATATTATGTATGTATTTACAAAAAAATATATAAGTATATTTATCCGTTGTTCAGTACCCATAAGGCTTCACGCTTAACGTGGGGCTAGGCGCTGTGTGACTGTCAGTGGATATTTATTATTTATGAATACTACTTCTGATTGTAGCAAAGAATGTGTTCTATCGCCTGGATTTCCAGCTCTCAAAAGTTCCGACGAAAGGATATTTAGTTTATTACAGTGCGTGATTTTTTTATACATTCCTACAACTTCCTGTTATTGTTATAATTTTTGATAATTTCCTCCCTCTCGTATGAACACCAAATTTTTAAGTAGTGAATTGCAGATTCAATGAGATTGAGTAAGTATCCCATGAGTATAATAGGTATTTTCTACCTGTATTCAATGAAAAGTAGTCACTATATTTTATTGAATAGATCTATTTAACTCCACACCAGCGACAACCAAGCCAGTCTTTTAGACGAAAAGGAATCCAGGTTTATTGAACACCTAAGTACTTCTTGGTATTTTGCCTTCACATCATTCATGATTCTGGAAGAGACGTGGTGCTGTTACGGTGTTACTTGATGTCACAGGTAATGTATTGGCTGATTAGGATAGTGGGTTGGGAACATTGCTTGTGTTTATTGATTTTTCAGGGGCTTTTGATTGCCTTAGTATTCCTCTTCTCCTTTCTAAGCTTGCATATTACGGACTTGATCATCATGTGATTAAGTAGTTTGAAAGCTATTTAAGCAATCGCTATCAGGCAGTTAAGCTTCAAAAGCTAATGGACTATGTTTGTTGTCGGCTAATATGTTGGTGAAGTCTGGGGTGCTGCAAGGTTCGATTCTTGGGCCTCTTCTTTTCATACTATACACTTTTCCCAAACATTATAAATATTAAATGATTCTTTAACTTTATTTAAAGTTATTACATTTATTGATAGATTTAATCTTAGTATTACAAACCACTGTTTCCCGCGTACAATGCTTATGTCAAGAGATAGATATTAGTGACGTGACATCACTCTTCAATTGATTAGCGATGGGTAGCGTTGCTCGTTTCTTTTCCGTCTAACATAAGGAACTGTTGATACCATTGTTACGCTGGTGACCTTCAATAGGGATGATGACAATTTTTTTTTCTGTTATTATATCGATGGACCGCATAATAATAGAAACATTGGTAAAAAAATTACTCAGTTAACATTAAAACTCACAGAGATTATCCAATTCTGAAAACACATTAATGGACTTTCCCAAAAACGCTTCATACAAATGGCTATCTAGTTACGACGTCACGCATCAGTAATTAGTACGCATAGTTGGTGAATTTTGTACTACAACTATATTAAATGTTGCGTTTGCTAAAACAGTTTCATAGCAAAAGTTGCTTTAAATTGTATGTGTTATCCTTTTGTTAACAAATTTTTGACAATTAATGTACTTTAAAAATGGACTTGCCCATCTAACTTTGAAGACTAATAAAATTCATAAAACATGAGTTTTCGAGCTGAGAGTAAGCACATCGTTATATTTAACCCAGATTTGTAATAATATGAAATAGTTCTTACGATTTCAGGACCCAGTCATCATGCCTATTATAGCATTCTATTGACCTATATACAATTATTATGTTCTATTGATTGGTAAATGAAGATCTTGCAGGGGTAGCTTCGTGGGCTATAAAGAACAAATTGCATGGCCCACCACGCGGTCCCAATGCAGATTGGTGGATGTGAATCTCCTTTCTTCTCGGAAAATCAGGTGATTCAACTACAATGTCCTAACCAAATAAGGAGAAATCGCACAGTGACGATTTCCTTAACATTATTGAATGAGGCACAATCGCAACACTTTTGTCTGTTTATGATCAGAGATGAGATAAGAGAAGAGTATTAAGCGAGACTAAAAACCTTAAAAAGATTTGCAAGTAATTTGTTGCTATTGTCAAAGGGTGAGTTCTTGTTAATTTCTGTGGATTTTACCTCTCTCAGTGCTTAGTCATTCTGATTCTGTCTATAGTCATGCAACTTTACATTAGTCAGTAGCCATACAAAGAAGCTGGTAATTTCTAGATGGTTAGTCCATTTGATAATCCATTCAACATTTGCGACTGATAGTTGATGGATTCAGCCTAGGAATAAAACAAGTGGTAATAATAACAACAAATTATTTTATTTTTTGGTACATTAACATTTTTATAATCTTCATATTTGTGATTGTAACGATTCATAATAAGCCAATTCTTCATCTGTCACCGACGGCCGGAATGTTTCAACACCTTGCCATAGTTCTGACACACCTATTATCACGGAATCAGGGCTCAACTCACTCTCCCTTCACCAAACCTGAAAATAAAAATATTTTTTTGTAATACCGAAGGCCCATTTGGTTTTAAGACGTCGGCTACTACACCAAGGGGTTCGCTCCCCGAGCAGTACAATCTGTGTGCATGAACACGTCTGTTTGTATAGGTCTAGGTGTTTTCAATGTATATATTTATATATTTTTTCTGTATTTTCATCATCATCGTCATCAGCTCATTAAACGTCCCCACTGAGGGGCACGAGCCTACCCGTATAGGGTGATTAAAGTATATATAAAGTACGGTTATCTGTTGTTTAGTATCCATATTACAGGCTCGGATGAGCCAAAAATAAGGATTTATTTTTGGGGCTAGATGGCACTGTGTGAATGTCTGTGGATATTTATTTGTATTTCTTACTTCGTTAAGTTAATATTAACTCACCTTTATGTAACTTATCAACAAGGAGTCGAACAGCCGCTGAGCGTGCTTTTGACACGACTGAGAGCAAGTCTGCGCCAGTGCAGCGGTCTGGAAGGGCGGCGGCCACATCCTCAAGTTTCACCTCTGGCCGTAGTTTATGGCTGAAATGACAAATCGATTACGTATCAGGTTTTAGAATGGATGATGAAATAATATTTCGAGACCCTTTTATAAAATAATTGTAAAAATCAAACCGTATAAGGATCAAAACCTGACTTTACAAAAGAGCCGTTGCCGCGCAAATTTGAAACGTCAAGAGGAAAAATTAGTGACGTGACACAACCAACTCCCAGAATCAATAAGGACGGGTAGTGTTCTGATAACACTTTTTCCTTAAAAAAAGGTAAAATAAACTTGACTTTGACTTGAAAAATGGTATTCAATACACTTACTTGCGACATAAAGCGTTCAGCACACAAGTCTTCTCGAACATTCCGCAATATGGACCCACGTATATGAGCTTGTCGAGTCGACCCGGCCGCAGCAGCGACTGCTCGAGAAGGTCTGGTCGATTCGTCGCACCCATTATGAACACCATTGACGTGTCAACTTCTAAAAATATAAATCTTCAGGTATAGGTCTCGCCAAACATTTTGGCCACTCCGAACTTCGCACAAGACAATGTGCAGTTTACAAAATTCATACATTTGTACTTGACTGTACCTGCGCAGTAAGCACTTTGACTATAGAGCGGCCAGAAAGTTTGGCAAGAGAAGTAGGAATGTTGACTAAGTGGTAGACTCAGTGTATAGGTAGGTTAGGTACTACCCCAGTGCCAGATATCGTCCCATAAAATGTGAGTGATATGCACTTTTGTTTTGGAATAAGCACATTGTAGCTAGTAAAATTGCCGGGTATAGGTAAGTCCCGTATTCTAGAAAGAGACTCAAGTATTGATCTTTACTTAAATAGAGTTAGAAATGGACGCAGATATTCTATCGCATATAGAGTTATCCCTTTCTATCTCAATTTAAGTAAAGATTGACGTTGAGTCTTGTTCTAGAATACGGGCCGAAGAGATCTAACATCAGTTGCCTCGGTTGACAGGCGCAGTGCGGTGTTGATGGAGAATAATAACTGTCTATCAGTTGAGACCAATAACTGATAGACAGTTATTATTCTCCAATGCCGTTCTGTCACGGCCAGGCGGATTAGGTGAGCATCCTGGCCGTTTTGTATACTTTGAAACGTGAAAAGGTATATATGTTTTCAAAATATCCCCTTGCTCGTTGGAGCATCTTCAGGAGACGTCTAATAATGTATTTTCTCTTTGCGCCACAGTTGAATTGAGTTTGCCGGAGTCTGCTAGGTTGCTGAATTATTAATTTACAAAGCTCCCGACCCTCAGTTCAAGCAGATCTACAGTCCCTGGCCAAATTATTAGACGCACTATTGATTTTTATGCAAATCTCAGTTATCAGCTTGTAGTGTTCCATCTTTGAATAGTTATTACCTATTATTTTAACTGATATATATAGTTTACTTTTTAAAGGTTTAGAATGTAAATAAAACATATATTAAATGGAATATATTTTTATTAATTTTTAACACAGAATATGGAAATACCACTTATAAACTTCAGTACTTTGTAGTTCCACCTTTTGCAGCTATGACGCCTGAATCCGGCGCGGCATGCTGTCGATGCAAGACTGGATCGTCTCCTGCATTTGAGGATGATGATTCCACACATGAATAACTTTTCCAAGAGCTGTGTTTTTGTTGTGATGAGCTCTTTAGCCACCTCCCTTTTATGAGCTCCCACACATTTTCTATGGGATTCATGTCGGGACTGTTGCCAGGCCAATCCAACAAGGGGATATTTTCTTGTTGCAAATAACTTTTAATAGATCTGGCAGTGTGGCAAGGTGCCCCATCTTGCATAAAAATGAATGGTTCCCATTTGGAACCACTCTCTGACCTGTGGCAGCAGTCGAGTTCTCAAGACTTCTTTGTACTGATCTTGTCTCATGATGCCTTTCACAACGTACAGACGCCCTGTGCCCTTGCCGCTGATGACAGACCAAATCATGATCTTTGTGGGGTGCTTAAAAGTCTGAACGATGCAGTCTGGATTAAATGTTTCACTTTACGACGACGCACAAATTGATCTTTGTTGGCTAAGATTTCAAAGGTGCTTTCGTCACTGAAGCAGACCTGTAAAATTCACAAAAAATTAAAAATAAGGCAATTCTGAATTCTATTTATTGTATATGTATGTATATATATTATTAATATATAATTCAGCATAAATTACCGATCTCCAGAAAGCGACATCCTTGTCACGCCACTGTTTAGCCATTTCAAACGTTTGGCTTTCATTGCAGCCGTTAGTTTGGGTTTTCTTGCTGGTCGGCAGGCCTTAAAACCTAAGTCATTTAATTTTCTGCGAACAGTACGCTCAGAAGCATTTATCTGAGCATCTTCCAACTGCGATTTAATCGATTTGGTGGTGGCAAATCTATTTTCTGTACAAATTTTCTTAAGACATCTTTCTGACCTTGGGGTAAAAATCGGATTTCGGCCGCATTTGGTTTTTTTTTTCGGACTCAAATCTTCACATGATTCAACTTTTTTCTTAATACGTCGCACACTAGCTTCAGACAGCTTCAATCTTCGTGAAATTTCACGGTTTGAATACAGTTTTGTATTAATGAGAGCCTTGACTTCGGCTTTTTTGCGTGGTGAAAGGTCCCCCACTTTACCCATCTTAAAAGATAAGAAAACGAAAAAAAAAATCACATTAATAACTTTTCTAAACAAAATAAACTCCCGAGAAGTCAAAAGTCACGTTGCAAATACAAAAACGACACTGAAACACATCCACACTGTTAGTAATCCCGCACGCAATTGGATCATGATCAAACATGAATACGACTTCTCGCTGTCATAACCTACCTACTACTATTGTTTATTATTGTTAGGTTTTTTTTAAATAAGTAAAGAATACTATTAGTTAAAAAGGTTTGGCTATAACTATTAAGGTTTGTCTCATTATTTTACACTAAAAAGGCTATTAAAATAGGTAACAACGAAAAATCAGTGATGCGTCTAATAATTTGGCCAGGGACTGTAAACTAATAGCTCAGACCGCAGACCGGCTCCTTCGCAGAATGTACCTTTCGCAAAATGTCCCCTGGTCGCAAAATGTGCCATGGTCCCTTTCGTGAGGGACCAGGGGACATTTTGCGAAGGAACAAGACCCTCCATGCGGGGGCAAACCATTAAAAACAAAAACTTGAAGTAAATGGTTAGATTACCTTCCCCACCGACGCCATCCAACTCTGCTAATAACTGGCTGACGACACGGTCACTCGCCCCACCCGAGTCTCCAGCCGCCCCTCGTCTGGGTGCTAGCGCGTCTAGTTCATCTAAAAACACTATACACGGCGACGATGCGCGCGCACTTTCAAACACTGAAACAAATATCTACAATAAAAAATAAATAGCAGGCAATGACGTTGTGTGTAAGGCGCTCAGTTGATGAGCCTCCATGTTTACCAACGATGGGAAATGTCAAGTCCTCACACAATCCTAAATGAACACAAACACAGATATATAAATATCCACTGACATTCACACAGCGTTATCTGGCCCCATTTTAAGCGAAAAGCTTGTAGTTAGGGTACTAAAGAAATGGTAAACATACTTATATATCCATACTAATATTATAAATGTGAAAGTATCTCTGTCTGTCTGTCTGTCTGTCTGTCTGTTTGTTACGCTTTCACGCCTAAACGGCTGAACGGATTTTATTGAAACTTGGTATGTTGATAGTAGGTAACCTAGAATAGGTTTTAGGCTACTTTTTCCGTTTTCACCCCCACCCCTAAATGGGGGTTGGAAGTTTGTATGGAACATTCCGCAATTTTGGTAGTACGACGCTGAAATTTGGTATGCGGATTATATATTACAAAAGAAAAAATATGGCATAATTTTTTTTTCCAAAATCCACCCCCCAAACCCTTCAAATAGGGGAGGAAGTGTCATATTCGATTTTTCGCAGTTTTAAGGTAGATTTTATTGAAACTTGGTATGTTGATAGTAGGTAACCTAGAATAGGTTTTAGGCTACTTTTTCCCGTTTTCACCCCCCCCCTCAAATGGGGGTTGGAAGTTTGTATGGAACATTCCGCAATTTTTGTAGTACGACGCTGAAATTTGGTTGCGGACTGTTTGTCAGAAACGAAAAAATATGGCATATTTTTTTTTCAAAATCCACCCCAAACCCTTCAAATAGGGGAGGAAGTGTCATATTCGATTTTTCGCAGTTTTAAGGTAGATTTTATTGAAACTTGGTATGTTGATAGTAGGTAACCTAGAATAGGTTTTAGGCTACTTTTTGTCCCGTTTTCACCCCCACAACCCCTAAAATGGGGGTTGGAAGTTTGTATGGAACATTCCGCAATTTTGTAGTACGACGCTGAAATTTGGTATGCGGATTATATGTCACAAAAGAAAAAATATGGCATATATTTTTTTTCAAAAATCCACCCCCAAACCCTTCAAATAGGGGAGGAAGTGTCATATTCGATTTTTCGCAGTTTTAAGGTAGATTTTATTGAAACTTGGTATGTTGATAGTAGGTAACCTAGAATAGGTTTAGGCTACTTTTTCCCGTTTTCACCCCCACTCCCTCAAATGGGGGTTGGAAGTTTGTATGGAACATTCCGCAATTTTTGTAGTACGACGCTGAAATTTGGTATGCGGACTATTTGTCAGAAACGAAAAAATATGGCATATTTTTTTTTCAAAAATCCACCCCAAACCCTTCAAATAGGGGAGGAAGTGTCATATTCGATTTTTCGCAGTTTTAAGGTAGATTTTATTGAAACTTGGTATGTTGATAGTAGGTAACCTAGAATAGGTTTAGGCTACTTTTTGTCCCGTTTTCACCCCCACTCCCTAAATGGGGGTTGGAAGTTTGTATGGAACATTCCGCAATTTTGTAGTACGACGCTGAAATTTGGTATGCGGACTATTTGTCAGAAAAAAATATGGCATATTTTTTTTCAAAAATCCACCCCCAAACCCTTCAAATAGGGGAGGAAGTATCATCGATTTTTCGCAGTTTTAAGGTAGATTTTATTGAAACTTGGTATGTTGATAGAGGTAACCTAGAATAGGTTTTAGGCTACTTTTTGTCCCGTTTTCACCCCCCCCTTCCTAAATGGGGGTTGGAAGTTTGTATGGAACATTCCGCAATTTGTAGTACGACGCTGAAATTTGGTATGCGGACTATTTGTCAGAACGAAAAATATGGCATATTTTTTTTCAAAAATCCACCCCCAAACCCTTCAAATAGGGGAGAAGTATCATATCGATTTTTCGCAGTTTTAAGGTAGATTTTATTGAAACTTGGTATGTTGATAGTAGGTAACCTAGAATAGGTTTAGGCTACTTTTTTCCCGTTTTCACCCCCCTCCCTCAAATGGGGGTTGGAAGTTTGTATGGAACATTCCGCAATTTTTGTAGACGACGCTGAAATTTGGTATGCGGACTATTTGTCAGAAACGAAAAAATATGGCATATTTTTTTTTTCAAAATCCACCCCCAAACCCTTCAAATAGGGAGGAAGTGTCATATTCGATTTTTCGCAGTTTTAAGGTAGATTTTATTGAAACTTGGTATGTTGATAGTAGGTAACCTAGAATAGGTTTAGGCTACTTTTTGTCCCGTTTTCACCCACTCCCTAAAATGGGGGTTGGAAGTTTGTATGGAACATTCCGCAATTTTTGTAGTACGACGCTGAAATTTGGTATGCGGACTGTTTGTCAAAACAAAAAATATGGCATATTTTTTTTTCAAAAATCCACCCTCAAACCCTTCAAATAGGGGAAGAAGTATCATATCCGATTTTTCGCAGTTTTAAGGTAGATTTAATTGAAACTTGGTATGTTGATAGTAGGTAACCTAGAATATATATATATATATATATTTTTTTTTTTTCGGAAATGGACACCAAACCTTCAAAGTTAGGGGAAGGAGAATCCTACTTAGGATTATATATGTATATTATATATATATATATATATTATAATATATACATATATTTGTTCAGATATTTTACCCAAAAACCTTTATTTTGATGTAATATATAAATATATATGTAATTAGTGATGTATATATGTTTTTTTTAAATAGATCCCAAAGCCTTTAAAGGTGTGGGGGGAAGCCTATGTATAGTTCTATATATCCACAAAATAGACCTAGAATAGAAGTTTAAACAGTTTACAAGGTAGGAAGCTAAAAATAAGTATGATGGCTATTTGTCATGAACAATAAATCTTGCATATTGAAGTTTTTGCAAACCGGCCCTTAAAGCCTTAAATTAGGAAAGGAAGAAGCAGTGTTGTAGTGTTGAAATTATTCTTTTTCCGAAAAAAAACATATATATATATATATATTATATTATATATATATATGTTTTTTTTCGGAAATAGACCCCAAAACCTTTAAAGGTGTGGGGGGAAGCCTATGTATAGTTATATATATATATATCCACAAAATTGACCCCAAAACCTTTTAAATTGGGGGGAGGGGGGGAGAGGGGATCCGTTTTTTGAAATAGACTCCAAAAATTTTTAACTTGGGCGGGGTATTCCTATGTATAGTGATATATATATGTATACATAATTTTTCTTTATAAGTTTAAACAGTTTACAAGGTAGAAAGCTAAAAACAAGTGTGATGGCTATTTGTCATGAACAATAAATCTTGCATATTGAATTTTTGCAAACCGGCCCTTAAAGCCTTAAATAAGAAAAAGAAGAAGCAGTGTTGCAGTGTTACCAAGTGGATGGCTCCACTTTCCTGGTAATGAAAACAGAATAATTTTGTCATCCCGAATTTAACGCGGGCGAAGCCGCGGGCAAAAGCTAGTTTTTTTATAAATACATACATATTATATATAAAAAACACCCAGACCATTACAAACAGAAATGTCATGCACACAAATGTTTGTACTGCCCGGCGATCAAACTCGAAACCCTTGGTGTAATAGCCGACATCTCAACCATTACATGAAATGGGTCATCAAATTATTCACACTGATCTCCATACTTAATTGGGAATCGAACTCAGAGATCATGGTAGTCAGTGTGTAGGTGTTGATTGTTGAAAAAAAGTTTTATTACCTATATTTTACTTTTTGTAAAATTCTATTTTGATGTTACATACCTTTTCTAACATTTTCCTCCGACTGGCCAATATACATGTTCAGCAACTCTGGGCCTTTGACGCTAAGAAAACTCACATTGAGCTCAGTGCTCACAGCTTTCGCTACTAAAGTTTTACCGCAACCTGGTGGCCCGTACAAAAGGATACCTGGAAACATATTTTTTTAAGAGATACAAACAAGTTGTGAAACCTTAATTACAAACTGCCACGACAAGCACAGCTGACATGGAAGCTGTTTTGTAAATTGGACCTTGAACTTAACAGAATAAATGTTATGATAAAAAATAAGCGTCGGTGGTTCATTGGTATGGACTCTTGTCTTCCGATCTAGAGGGTGCAGGTTAAAATCCGCCACGTACCAATGTATTTTCGAATTTTTGAAAATATATGTACGTTTATCCGACGCTCTTACGGTGAAGGAAAACATCGTGAGAATTCTGAGCACGCATGCGAAGAGATTCCAAGGTTGTGCGTGAAGTCGGCCAATCCGCACTAGGCCGCGTGGACGACTAAGGCACGACCACAGACATCAGAATATACATTAGACTGGACAAGCCGCCAAGTTTATAGGCAGTCCCAGTGTCGCAATTTCTTTTCGGTTCTTACCTGTGAAAAGTTATTATATTTCTTGGTAAATTTACTGATTCATTGCGATGATGGTATGTTACAATTGCACAGGATGGCATTTTGGAAAAAAAACGGTAATTTCTTCTAATATTCGTGCGTCTTGACTCGTCTCACAGAGCGTAAACTGGAAGCCAGTGTATGCTCGTTGAGCTTACAATTGTCGCACTTTAAACGCGGCTTTCCCATCTCGTATTGGGAAATCTGTGGGCACGACAGACACCCTTTACGGGTAACTCGTGCCTCTCGGTGGGGACTTTTACTATGTTTTTTGTATAATATAAATGTATTCTCCTGTTTCTCTGATTCGTAACTTTGTACTTATAGTTTATAAGCTTATAATAATAAGGATAATTATTCCTAACACAAATTTACCTGATCTTTTAAGAGTGGAATTTTTGAAAAGATGTGGATACTTTATTGGGAATTCGATAGTTTTCAATAGTTCCTTCTTTAGCTTTTCCAAACCGCCAATATCTTCCCAATAGACTTTTGGGATTTTAGGTGCATCAAGATGTTGACTTTGTAATGCTCTTATTGATTCTGTAAAGGTAATATATGAATAATATACTTAAATAATAATCAAATTTCTCAAATAAACACAGTATCATATAGCCTCCAACTAACCAAGCAAGTGATTTTGGTCATGAGTAATTAACAACGGATAAACATACCTGTGGAATGAAAAAACATGAAGCAACACAGAAACACCCAGAAAAAATGGTTCTGCTCATATAAAAATATTTGATTTGTCTTCTTTTTATTATTATTTTTATTTCAGAAACTTATTAACAGAACAGTTTATCTATTGTTGAGTACCCATAGTTCAAACTGATTGCTTATATTGGGGCTTAAAGGCGCCCCAATTTAAATGGCTGATATTTATTTATTACTGATATAAGTTCGAAAAGGCAATAAAGAAATAATTTACCCAGGGCCGAATTAAAATCTTCTTCACCAATAACCCTCAAGTCAGGATTAGGCTTAACTTTATGATACGGATTGTGCTGTTTTAAATAGGATTCCCTCATCGCAAAGTGCATCAGCGTATCTATGTCACCATATGCAAACGTCTCAGTTTTTGCTGCTATTCTTTGTAGAACTTCTTTTGCGTTTTCAGTAAGGTATGGAGAGGTTGCCGTCATATCAAACGGGCGTGTTTCATCTGCGACTTCGCTGTCAATGCTCAGTTGCATCACAGACGCGAACCAATGTAAAATTTCCAACCGCTGCTGCACATTCATACGGGGGATGTGGAATCTTTCTAGAAAGAGTCTTTGTATGTTCGGCTTCAGATCCACCTTCTCAGTGACCGCTATGAATATGATCGGATGTTTTGAGTAATTCTGATAGAGATCCGTTATTATGTCGACAAAGTATTCAACAATTCTGCAGTCTTCATTGTTTTCTGGATCTACTGCAAATACCTGAAGAGAATATGTAAGTCTGTGGATATGAATTTATAGATGAAGTTTTCTACTTAAAATAACTGTACAAATTCAGTTCCTTACTACATAAAAAAATAAATATTAGAAATAAAAACAACATTACCTCAAAATAGTCCAACATAACGATAACGGGTGCAGCTCCCTTAGCTTTTTGTATCATTGCGTTAATTTTACTTTCGGTCTGTTTTGCCGTGGTACTTTGCAAGTTGTTGCAGTCTATTTGCAAACAATTCATGCCTAAAAGGAAAATACAAATATTTGAAGTCCTATGAACATTAATATACGAGTAATATATGCGTCTATTAAGAGCTTGATGGAGCAGCGGCTAGCGCGTCCTATTGACGATCGCGCCAGTTAAGTTACTATCGGCATGGCATAAAATAGTATCACTAGTCTCTATATCTCTCCTCATTAGATGTTTACACTCACCGATCCGCGCATTGGGCCTACTTGGTAATTAACTCTTTGATCCATGGCTTATATTAACAATAAAACTATTTTTTTTTTTATGTTATAAGTGTACAGGACGGTCTGGACGTTCACCTGATGGTAAGTGATACGCCAGACCATGACAGAGCGGCATTAAAGGAGACCAACAACTGATAGACAGTTATTATCCTCCTTCAATGCCGCACTGCGCCCGTCACCCGAGACAACAGATGTTAGGTCTCTTATACCCGGTAATTTCACTAGCTACAGTGCCCTCATCCCGAAACACAAAAGTGCATAACACTCTTGTTTCACGGGATGATATCTGGCACTGCGGTGGTACCTACCTAGACGACTCAGTATCGAGTCTTCCACCTAGTTCCACTTCCAACTAGATGCACAATCAAGAAAAAAACAACAACCAAAAACACATACCGCACGACACATACGTTTAGTTATTGTTATATTTATAATATAATATTATTCATTTAAATTTTGACCCTAACATCTCATTCAAAGGGTTGAAAATCACAGTTAAGAGCACACTACTATGACATTATGACATGTAGCAAGTGACGTGATTATGATTGAAAATTCTGCCCAACCGACGCGATGGCAACAAGATGTATTGCAATAAAATATTAGCAAGAAGGAATAGTAGGACGCTCTTGGATCTTAGATTGTTACATCGCTATGATGATCCCTTATAGGTCTTACTTGGTGCGCTGGACTGCATGGAAGGTGCTTACACATTCGTCTGGAGGAGAGCTGACTTGATGGCTAACCTTTTATGGGCAAATTGTGAGAAAGAGCAGAAATGGAAAGATAAAAAATTACTCACCATTATATTTCGCTAATATTTTTACCAGCTTCCGCCGGCCTGATCCAATTGATCCCGTCAGTAGGAGCAATGGTATCAAAGGACTAGTCAAAGATGAAGACAAGTCATCTGAAATAAATTTAATATTTAAGCAACCATTGCATCCACTACTGAACAAACACTTAATAACATTTAATACTGGGTAATGATTAACCCAGTTGGTGTAACAGGTTGAAACTTCAGCTACTACACCAAGGGTTCCAGGTTCAATCACTTGGCAGTACAATAATTTGTGTGCATGAACATATCTGCTTGTTGGTCTGAGTATTTTCTATGTATAATATGTATGTATTAGTAGATCAAGTACCTTTTACGAGATTCCTGGGCTTAATACTGGATTACCAAACAAATTGGTCTGAACACACAGACGATCTGTGTAAACGTATTAACAAATTCGTCTTTGCCTTAAGGAGTATCACCAGACGGTTAAATATAGAGTCCGCCGTAACAGCATACAATGGTTATGTTGCTTCCATTATACGCTATGGAATAATTTTCTGGGGAAATTGTGTAAACAAAAACCAAGTATTTAAGGCTCAGAAAAGATGTATAAGGGCAATGAAAAATATAAGAAAGACAGTTGCAGGCCATACTTCAAAGAGTTAAACATATTAACTGTCACCTCATTATACATATATAAGACTGCAACATTTGTTTACAAAAATAAACAACTCTTGGCAAAAGTGTCATCAGTACCATCACAGACCAGTCGACGTCATGTTCATAACATACTTACACCAACCTGCAGAACTACTCTCAAAAATAAAAGTTTTTTCAATATGGCCCCTAAGATATATAATAAATTACCTGACGAGCTCAAAGAAGCAAATCACATTAATTTCCGAAATAAATTATTACGATTATTACAGGACAAATTTGTATCATAATTTACATATCATGTGATTTCAATATGTAATTGACAGTATGATAATCCATATTATGTTTTGAATTATTATATTTCATGACATACCTTTTACTTATTTTTCAATGACATTGTTTTATTTAATTATTAAAAGTTTCTTATTGTCTGTATTGTATTGTTATAATCAATTTTAATAATTTTGATATAATTAATTGGATTTTATGATTTAAATTATAAATTCGTGTTTATTATGCATTGTGTGAGTTAGTAATTTAACTTTAAATATATATTTAATTGATCTTATTTAATTTTATATAATGGTTTATTATTGTAATTGTTTTGTGTTTTAAAATTGGACTTTTAATATTATTTGATTTAATTAATTTGATGACATTATCTTAAATTCCTCTTTGACTTTGAATCTTTTGTATATGTAGGTTAATTGTTTGATATTAGTTTTGTAATTTTTATATATTTTCTCGACATTTGTATGGCTTCTCGGGTCAAACACAGAGAACTAATATTAATGTTTCACCTTACCTTTATACCTATGTTGTACAAATAAATATGTATTTACAAAAAATATATACAAACTAAGTATGTTTATCAGTTGTTTAGTACCCATTTTTATTACAAAAGAAATAACATAAGGAGATACAAGCATGTAATTATACTCACTCAAATCACCTGATAAGAATGGGGCAATTGTTTCTTGAATTTGATTAAATTTTTGCTTTAACCCCTCTGGACATAATCTTAGTAGAGTTGTGCCACTTTTCAGGTTGTCTGTTAAATTGATGAATTCATCCTTCGGTTTGAGAGAATGTATATTTTCACCTAAACTTAGCTGTGTGACACCCTTGACTATGAAGAATGGTTTGATAATATACTCTTTCAATGCATTTTGTCCTTCACTGCTTGTTATTGTAGGACTGTCCAGTTTCATGCATTTAAAATAGAGTTTTGCAGAGTCTTCAACTAAATCTAAATACTTAAGATAATATTTGGCTGTGTTATCTGGTGTCAGATCTATACTAAATATATCATTAACACTTATAAGCTTTGGTAGTTCGAAATGGTTGCTTAAAACTTCTTTGAGGAAATCATTTGTTAAGTCATGGTCATTTACAATAAGACACACTTCTGCTGTTGCTGCAATTTTTGGAGAGCACTCAATGGATGGCACTGGGTGAAATGAGACTTCCAATACATCATTTTGACTGAGCCCAAAAGATGACATCAGATTATAATGTTCATTTTCAGTGGTAAGAGCCACTTTTTCAGGAACTAATTTAGATCCAACAACAGGTACAATTTTTATGTTATCCAAGTTCTTAACGAAGTATCACTCCATAATTTTTTGTGAATTTCAGAAGTAACAAACTTTAAGCGATTCCTAAAAACGTCATCATTTTTAATTTGACTTGTTTTATACTCATACTTTTTCTTAGTTTGTGGATGTAGTTTTAATGCTAACCACAACACTCCATTGTCTAGGTAGAATAAATTTTCACAGCTGAGTTGAATAAAGTCTTCTCTTGCAATGACAATACACCTGTGCAACACAACTGGCAGATTATCTTCCAAATAATCTTGAACTAGAAGCTTATGAACATGGGCTGGTATAGTATTAACTGCAAATACATTCATATCCTTTTGGTGCTTAAGTTTTCGATTAAAGTTTAACCTGTATTTTATTGCTAGGAAGACGAGAAACGATTGATAGTTGAACTTTGGATATACCACTTTCAAACAGAATCTTATTATCCATAGTTTTAGAGATATTTGATCTTTCATAGTAATTTAACAATTTTCGGGAAGTAATCATTTATTTACTAAAACCATAAAAGAAAATGATAACGTAATTGGTTTTGAACATAGCACTTCGTTTTAATTTGATATTGTAGATTGTGGAATCTTTTGAAAACTTATCAAAACAAAGATAACAATTGTCACTTTGACATTGACAGCCTTTTTCTTAATATGAAGTTCTAAAGAAAGTATTTAAAAATTAAGGCAAGTAAATTATAGTAATTTAACGTCTTTCCACTTAAATTTGCAAATTTGTCGTTACGGAAAGATTGACAACATAATCGATAAATTTTATTTTCATTTCGCTATAAGCTGACGCTGATATCACTGTCAAAAGAGTATAAAACATTCACTGTCATCATTGGTAAAGCGACTGATAGTAATCAGAGTAATACACAAAGAGTATGTAAAGTACACTAAAGGTATAAATCTGTGGCTGTACTACGCGGACGGCGAATTTACTGTAAAAGCAATAAAGGTTCAAGGTCTCTTGGAGATTTCTAATTCCATTGGATTTGGTTAAAGCTCAAGCTACTGTGTGTAGTAATATATTGTAAAATAAAAAACCGTAAAAAACCCTACTTTTTAACTTTTACAAAGACTCTAATATGTATTTGACATGGGCATCATTTAATAATATACGAATGCTTTTGATGGCATGCATGCCGGTGGTAATATTCTATTTAATCTGGTTAGTAAACACTTCTGAAGGAATTCGTAGCGAAGAAGGTACACTCTTGGATCTAGTTTGCTGGCCAGATGGCAATGCAATACCTGTTATAATAGCTACTGGTTCCGTTATAGCCGTGGTTATAGAGGCAAGTACATAATCATAATTTTACCACTGATATTTCTTATCCATTAATTTTGTTGATTTTGACTATCCACATAATTCCTAATAGCTAATAATAACCTCTATCTTTATCTGCGGTCTTCTCACCCTTTTTAATAGGGTGTCAGGCGTTAGTTTCTTGTATGGGCGTCTTATGAGGGGTCTCTGCCCCTGTGGTGTGCTAATAAATTTGAGGATATTCGCCTTCCGCTCTCCCAACGACGTTTTGCCGCCCTCGGCGCGGTCAAGCCCACCGGGTGAGACCCCGAAAGGAGGCCCAGTGAAGGACCTGCGATTAGGCGCAAAGGGACGGCGCATTGGATAGTGCTCGATTTATATATACTTATATAATAAGGAAGGGTTAATAATAACCTGAATTACTAATATAGGGCAATGTCTTTTTTATACCGTTTCTCACCCTTTTTAATCTAAAGTAATGGGCAACATGAAAAAAAACGGAATGTCTTGCTTTAATCTGATTTTAGAGGTAAGTATATCATCACATACGTGTAACGAGTTTATCACCTTCGATTTCGCATCTCACCTCAATCGGTCAAACGGTTCGGCCATCTTGAAATACGTAAGCATTAAAATGTCCCTTACAAGCAGATTTATAGTGGGTGGTTGGTATAATTCTGTTTTTCTTCATAATCTTCCGCCTATTAAGGCCTAATGCAGGGTACAGTCCTTACCGCACCGGATTGCTATAGGGAGTTTGGTCCCTGCGAATTAGTGGGTCCTAGTGACTACTATCCTAAGATTTTCGCATATTCAGGGTTTTAGCCTGCAATTTTATTATCTAACCAAAGTGGAAAAATTCGCACGAAGTGACTTTTCCCCGAGGGTTTTGAACCCAAGTACGTATTAAATATATATTATATTTTCAGTTATATGGCTTGTATCAATTATTCAAAGCGGGCTTGCCGAAGAAAGAATACAACGTGACGAATGGACTGTATTATTACATCTGGGCTCTTATTGTTATGATAATCGTGTTCCTTGCAATCATGTTTTATTCAGGATTACAGTCAACCATAATACGAGGTAGATAATGACAAAACGCTAAAATATACAGTATGTGTATTGACTTCTTCACCCATCAACCGCCAAAGACGTATACATGCAACGGAAATATTCTATGGTGTCTGAAATCCTAACGGTTAAGAGATTAAACAAGTTAAATAAAAGCTTATAAAAAGGATTTGAATTACCTACCTACTGACACTGGATTCACAACTAAGTGGATAATAAATAGGATACTTAGTAGATCACACATATCTTGTTACAAAAGAACGTACATATCTACCTACTCCTAGCTTCATTCAATACGTGTTTTTAGCCAAAATTAAAGGTGGTATAACAAAAGCTATGCTGCGGTACGCCAGCCATCTCCCATCCAAAGTGGCCATAGACAGACTGCAAACCAGGTTTCACTGTTGTGGCCGCGTCAATTTCCAAGAGTGGTTCTTTATACCGTGGTACAACACAGGCGGTGCTGTTGACTCTAAATCTCTGTAAGTATCATGTTGAAAAATGTAGTATCAACTTAGCGCCACTCCATATGATCGCAAAGATTACTAGTTACTGCGGACATAATAGGTTCACTAAAGACTAATTACTTTTATGCCATCAGATCGAGAATCCTTTACGCTCGTTACTTCCTCGTTAGTCTTTGGTTTGAATAGGCCCTGCGTGATCCTTATCCAGCGTCCAGCGGTGGCCATGTGGTAGGGAGTCTTACGCTACGCTTGCCAAGTCGTGATACCCACTGTAACGGCCAACGGTTCTGCGACATACCTATGTGACCAGCCCACTGTTATTTTCAGATAGTCTGATTAGTGAGATCACTAATCAGAATAGCTATGTCGGTAACTTCAGTTACCTCACGAATGTTTTACTTTACGACGCAAAAGGGATAGGTTAGGTTTGGATTTGATCGGTAATCGTCGCTGCGTTGGACATTTCAACCTCGATTTGCTTGTCGATACCACTTCGCTACAGATCCTCCAGAACAGCCCAAATTTCAATAGAGTCAAAGGTCGCAAATTCTCGTAGCACTTGCTTTGGCAAGGCAGCAGACACAGTGGTTGGTTATACTCAACTCTCAGTTATTAAGCTGCTTGTTTGTGGTTGTCACAGCACAAGCCAAAAGTTTGTGGCAGATAATGTTCCGTACAGCTGCTGCTCCATGGACACGATGTCGCCGTGCATACATCACGGAGTAACTAAAGTGGGCGTTATATACAAGTACGATCCAAATGTAAGTTTTTAATTACATTCAAGGTACCTTCCTATGCAATAGTTCTCGGACTCCTTTTATTTTTATGTTATTAACTGATAGACAGTTATAAATAAGCTCTATCGACGCCGCACTACGCACATCACCCGAGACAACAGATAGTAGGTCTCTTATACCCGGTAATTTCACTAGCTACAGTGCCCTCATTCCGAAACACAAAAGTGCATAACACTCCTGTTTCACGGGGCGATATCTGGCTTTGCGGTGGTATCTACCTAGACGACTTAGCATCGAGTCTACCACCTAGTGCAGTTTTGTGAGGGCTTCCCTTAGCCATCTGTGCATCTTGCCGTATAACAAAGATTTTAAGGCGGTTTGCCAAAATGACCAGGATTGGTGGCATGGTATTGTGAGCCTACGTCAATGATAGAAAGAAATTAGACTGAGACATTTTGACTGTATTTTTGGTTGAAAAGTTAACAAAGTAACTTATCAAAGCTCTATAAGTTTGTTAAGTTATACGTGGTTATACTTAAATGTATCTATGTATGTGTTCATTACTTATTTATATCATATCAGTGCAGTACCAATAGGCACTGTACTGTATCAAATCTTGATATTTGTATGTGTTACAGAGGCAACTTACTATTTGGAAGGATGGATGCGAAGAAAAGTTAATTAGTGAAATGATGGCAGTGTCTTGGAGGTTCAACACTGTCATGGCTTTGATAATAGTTGCTATGGTAAGAATAATGGCCTAATAGGTTAGTTTTTAGTTTCAAAGGGTAAAGAGGTGCAGTTCAGGTAGGTACTAACCCTTGCACTGCTATCAAACCAAACTTAAAAAAATATATTGGTCAGTCACCGGTGACATGGCAGTGAATGTGTAAAGGAAACTCCAATGGCGTTTTGTTTCGCCGATAAAAATATCGCGATAGAGGTTAAGGAGAAGTGCGACTATGTGCAAAATCAGGAGGCTTACCATCCATCGTCACTTTGAATTTTCATTTGAAACAAGACACAAAAGGTTAACCGCCGCAGTCATTAACATCTAACAGACAATACGAGGCGGGGTGAAGGGTCGTACGTACTCTTCCAGACGCTGTGTCCTTAGCTTCGTAAATTGTTCCGAAGAATTCTATATCTTCTCCCTTTTAAACATATCATCGTCGACTGATGTCTCGCCTAATTTGTACAAGATACCTCGGCTCTCCGTTTTCCATATTCAGCCTTGACCGCCAACCTTTCGCAAGTCGTCGGTCTATCGAAACCAATATATGAGTAAAACCTCTTTGGAATCAATTAAGTAGTAACCCCGCACTGCAGATACTACAAGTAGTAGCGGTGCGGTACTTACACACGGCGTACCGTAACGGGCTGCACGCGGGTTGTCCGGCCGCGTGTCGGGCGTACCTCGTCCGCTCACTAACGGACGCGGCGCGAAGACGGCGCGCTAGTACCCGGCAATGGCTGACGACGCGGCGCACTACGCATGCGCGGGCGTCGTCCGCATCGGACTATAGTTCCGACGAGTTACTTAAACCTATTTACGAGTAAAGCCGATTATGTTTTTTTTTCTGTTACTGCACGCACATGCGAATGTAAGATTAGTTACTATTTATTAATAAAAATCTTTGTGAGCGATCGTTATTAATTCTTGGAGCCCCATTTGTAAAACTTTGGATTTTTCCGCTTTTTGAAACTAGGTGAAATGCCGATGCTTATGATGTAGGTACGTGTTGGACTTACCGGAATGAAATCCTCGCATGGTGTCCGGCGCGTGGAAAAAACCTTTTGAGAATTTTATTTATTATCTGTAAGTTTATTAGTATAATTTTTGTGTATAATAAATAACAAAACTTGGTTTATCATTATGATATACCAAGCAAATATCCGTATAATTGGTCATAACATCTAAAAAATGGACTTCAGTTTAAATAAAATACCAATCTCTGAAAAATACTTATATTTATTTTATTTTAAGTATAAATGATTCAAGCACCCATTTCTAACAAGATATTTCGTTACTGTACACATGGTTGCTAATAAATCAAGACTAATATTTTATACACAAACCATTGCAATGTTTTTGAAAGAAACAAAAAGAAATCCTTTAGGTCACAATCCAATATAATAATTTATTTTAGTTACTACCGATCTAGTGACTTTAAGTCTGAAGTCTTAAAAAATGCACATAAAGCTCTACTCTTTCACCAAATTAAACAATTTTATAATCTATATTAATTTTTGAAACCAGCTTCAACGATCTTTATTTTTTTATTAGTTTTAGTCATATTGAACATGGTATTACTGTACAGAAATCAAAGTGGTACATATTAACAATGCTCTTATATATAAACATTCTTAGTATTTAATTTTATAATAAATTATAATGGAAGATTCTTATGAGAATTGTTAACATAGGTAAATAGGATTGTTTTCGTAATAAGATGAATTAGATTTATCAAAATATTCAAAGGCAACTCATCCATCTCACCATCAAGACCGTAAATGGTTTTAGCATCAAACGTGGTCGGAAGTTCAAAAGAGCGCCGTCTATAGGTATTGGTGAAAAACTAGTATGACACTGATATATTTATATTAAAAGAACTCTATGGACCTGCTTATTTATGCCAAATTATTAATCAATAAATATTAAAAACATATATATTTCTACAACCTAAAAATATATTAGCTGATTTCGCACCTTCTGTCAAACTCTTTCAAGGCAAATTATCCAATGAAAGAGACCACTCAGTACCTGAAGTTTTCTATTTGTCCTGCGTAAACTTGTGTATCTTGTCCGCTTCGGTGAGCTCTTTGAGGCGATGGAGGTTGTCCCACCACAGCTTAAGGCGATGGCGACGAATCATGTTGAACCATGGCGTTATGGGGCCCTCCAATGTAGGCAGGAAACTGTACCAAAGAGTTATAATCCATTTTAGATCAAATCATTTAGGTTTCAATGGCAATATGCTCGACTTATCTTCCCACTGGGGACTGCCTATTAGATTGATTGAGGTACTTGTTTAAGAAAAACACTAACTTGGTTTTGTTACTTTAGCTGGCAAGAAGTTACATGATTATTTTAATGTCTCGTCGTAACTTTCGTCTTATCATGTAATCTACGGGGTAAAAGTAAAATAAGGTGCATTATGGCTCTTATTGATGTACTCTGAGACATTTCATTGTGCATATTATAATTTTTATAAATTAATGTAACTATTATTGTTTCTCAATACAATGTTTTTTTTCGAACTGACGACTGCTGTTGGCCGCAGTTGGCCTTTACAGCTTCACCGGGCAATTGGCGAGCGCAGATGGCTCTCAGCCTTAACAATACAATGGTATTGATTAGATCCTGGTATTGAATTTTTTTTATAGTCATTAAATTTAAACATACATTGTCATTGTTTCAACTGAAACTTCAGTTGGGTCTGATTGTTTATTGTGAGTCTTATATCTGAACACTTACGCGTTAAACTCGTTCTTAGGCACGAAGCAATACTCGGAGATTTCATCGGCGTTGGGCTTCACCTTGACGTCGGATTGGAACACTAGTATGTGGTCGATCTCGTGCTCTCCCCAAACTCCATCGCCCGGGTCTTGGTAGTGCACGCGAGTCATGTATGTGAATAGTTGCGGGTCCATCTGCACAATAT
The DNA here is from genome assembly GCA_019425675.1 of Leucinodes orbonalis. Classification (NCBI taxonomy): domain Eukaryota; kingdom Metazoa; phylum Arthropoda; class Insecta; order Lepidoptera; family Crambidae; genus Leucinodes; species Leucinodes orbonalis. The sequence goes on from PQWD01001956.1 coordinate 530,100, forward strand.
ATGTATAATCAGCTCATTATACGTCCCCATTGAGGGGCACGATCTTACTCGTATATAACTTAAAAAGTAGTGTTGGGCGGTTACTAGAGTTGCCTATCGATAGTCGATATTTTTTACCAATGCACACATTTTGCTGATGTCACAGGATTAATACAAACAATATAAGTATGACTGAGCATTATTTTTAACCCGTTGACCGCCAATGACGCCTTAAGGCGCGAGACACAATAGACTTTCTATTGTGTTTGGATTCCCGACGTTCAATGCGTTAAAGGCGTAGATTTTGGTTTGGTTGCTGCCTACTTTATACTAAACTAATTCGAAAGAAGTTTGTAACTTTGATACATACAACTTCGGTCATACGTTAACTTGAACACAATTTAATCTTAATTCAACTGATTTAATCTTTTTTATAGATTTAACTATATAATAAGTTTGAATGTCAATTGGGCAGATAAAAAAAATGGAAATTTAAACCTAAAATAGATAAGATTTTCAAAACACATTGACTTTTTTCTCAGCTGACATCTTGACAGCTTGAATTACAGATTCCAAATGACGCATGCTCCTTCCATTGTTTACCATTTGTATGTATCTTATTGTCAAAGGATAAATCAAAGTACACATAAACAATTGATACAATTTTCAGGCCTTCTTATAATTTTATTGTTATATTTATGTCAAATCTGGGGGCAGTGGTCTCGTAGTCATTGCGTTGGTTAAGATCACTGCATTTTAGCCTGAACTACTAATCATATAAAAGAATTCCATGCTTTTGAGGGGTCGTTCAGCCGTCTAACCCAACTTCAATCCTAGGCGGGAGTTCACCCACCAATCCACATTGGGCCCACGTGGTCATCTGTCGTTCACTAGCTATAACGCCTTTAACTGACGAGCACAATTTTTCGATATAACTGAAAATCCCTGTTTAACGGGGAACAACTTTGGATAAGGCATCTGTTATATTGCTATTTATCAAGATAAAGATATGCTAATATATTAATAGTGTGTAAAATTATGACCAATTTAAATGACAACAGCCGAACTAAAAATTGTGTTGGTCTTTTAATGGCCATTTTGCTAGTGAACGGCACAGTTGGTTACAGCCTAATATCCCCACAGGTTTGCAGTGTGGGAAGCCCTATGCAATGAAGTAGGACAATTGTGCAACACATTCTATTAGTTAGAATGGGTTCAGGATAAAGAATGAGAAAGGCCGAAGCGAGGCACGAATGAGCTAGTGGGGATAAGAATGTTGCTATTGAACCTTATTACATACGAATATGATTTAGTTTCATTAGCAGCCATTGGAATTGTGACGATATGTAACGAAGTAAAAAATTCATAGATGGTTTTAAACATTAAAAAAAGCTAGTGGAGTCACGAGACATTTTTTTTTGTCGCAAATAAAATTTGTTTTTCTTTTTATTACGAACTTACGTTATTATATTCACAATAAGACATTTATTTTAACTTAACTAAACGTGGGAAATTGACTTTTTGAAATTGATCAACTTTTGTGAAATTTTGCATGCTTATATAAAGCGGATGAAATGCAATATTATTATGACATGGAGATAGTCTCATTATGTAGCCAGAAAGTCGCCAAGTAGTCGCTACAGTTGTAACTACTACTAGGTGGTAGACTCGATACCGGTCTAAGTAGGTACCACCGCAGTGCCAGGTATCGTCCTGTGCAATAAGAGTGCCATGCACTTTTGTATTTTGGGAGGCTACAGTGCCTAATGAAATAACCGGGTTTAAGAGATCTAGCATCTGTTGCCTCGGGTGATGAGTGCGATGCGGCATTGATGGATAATAATAACTGTTTATCAGTTCACCAGTATCAGTTCAGTTTGACCCGCTGTTCGTTTCTTCACTTCGCGCGCCCGGACTGTGAATCTTTAGTTTCTAAGATCTAAGGGTATAAGACCTAATATCTGTACAGCAAATAAGTAGTTTAATTCAAAACTGCATCTGCCATGGTTAGGCGCATAACTTAGCACCAGGTGAACAAATGGCAAATTGGCAACTCAGCTTTTTTTAGTTATTTAAGTTCATCTACAGTTGTTACATTAAATACAAAAATCATACAAAATCAGTAGTCATGCCACAATGCACAACCAGTTACAGGCAAACATAACATGCAGTTTTATAACAGTACTAGTTTTTATAAACATATTTTTTTTAAAGTCTAACTAACCCACAGTAATTTTAAAAGGAAGAAATATTTAAATAACTAATAACATAAAAAAACTACTTCACAAGTTGCTGGATTACTGGACTGTATAGCTTTACTACTAGTAATAAGTATACCTGGTCAAGAGGAATTCCCAGTTCATGATTGAGCTTGCGTCTAGCTGCTGTGACAATGTCTTCCGGCTTATCGTCGATGTACAGTGGGTGGCTGCAACACGCGTTCGTGTAATAGTCCGGATATGTTACCTAAAAGCAAAACATAAAATATGCATGGTTGTAGGGCCATTATGGTATCTGATAAGCATTTATTGGAGTGGTGCCTAGGTTCACAAAGGATCTTGGCAATGATATTAAGGTCTTTGGGGATTTGAAGAATTGCTTGGTGCTGGCAAAATAGGCACTTAATTGTTAAGATTGTATTTATGACAATCCATAAAAAAGGAGAAAAAAGGCACAACCACTGATTGCCTTCAATAATCATAGTTGACGTTTTTGTTAGTCCAGCCGTGGACTTATGGCTGATAAAATCATTATATACATATTTAATACTCATACATTGAATTGTTGTAGTGTGCTTTGTTATTATTACAATTATATATTTACCTTTTGGCTAGATCTTCTCTGCAATAACATATCACCCCTTTTGTTAAACAAGAACACACTGAATGCTCTATGTAACAGCACACTGCCATCAGGTCCCACTTTATGGCACTCTCGCTTAGTGGCTGTGCCTAAAAAGTTGTCCTTCTCATCTACCAGGAGACAAATATCTTTATCCAGATAATCGGCCTGTTAAACAAAAAATGATGTGTAAAATTTGTGATGGAAATCTAGGTATTTAAAGATACTAATTTGATGTTATCTAAATTAAATTAAATGTGTCAGATTAAAAGTCAGATTAAAAATAACATTTATTGAATTTATGCTAAGGCCCAAGGCAACTAAGAAATTATGGAGAGGAAGAACTTTAAAAGAAAATTACACATAAACAGGATGTATGTAGTGAGTGTTATTATAACACCCCTCTTTTTGCGTCAGGGGTTAAAAAGAAGCCAAGTTAGAAGTGCAAAATGGAGTCCAATATCTTACCATCCTTATTTTCCAATATCACTTGTCCAAATTTTTTTCTTCATATCATTTACATAAAATTAATAGTCTGTCAAAGTTTCATAGGATGATTAATAGGAAAATGAGGTTGGCATAGGCTCAAACAATGGATGGGTGAAAGCAGGACCAATACATGCTTTCTTGATTTACTTAATTAGTTAGAGGGATATATTTCATTTCATGCCTGTATATTTACCTGGATCGATTCAACATTTTCACTTGGTTCAGGTTGTGGTTTCACTGTGTCTGATGCAAAACACCTTGTTTCCACACGGAATGTTTTCCATAATGCCCGTGACAGATTCCTCACAAGCATCTTCACAGAAATGTTATATTGTTATGACTTATCAACAGATCAACAAGTCTATTTAAAGTCAATATTATAATAGAAAATGCTTTTGTTATTGTAATACATCCTGATAGGATCTAGGTGGAAAATTTAAATAGTCAACCTTATTTCATTAAATATGTTTTCATACAAAGACATCTATAAATATTTTTTTTAATTTTTTTTATTACCAAGTATAAACCAAATTTATCTTTTATTTGACTTTTCACCAAGGTTTTGACTATTAAAAATTTCATTTATTAATTCATTGAATTAAGTTTCTTCTTGTTGTAGGTTTTTAATGGACATTGGTAATAGTTACAGTTTAAATGTTTTTATAATACTGTGCCTTTAATAAAATTAAAGCTACCGACATAACCCTCCGGATCAGAAAGTTGGCAGTTGGCTGGTCACATATGTTGCAGAACCGAGGGCCTTTTGATTAGATGAGTTCTGGAGTGGAGACCACGTCTTGGCAAGCTTGGCATAGGATGCCCTGCGGCCCTATGGACCGACAACTTGTCGCGCTGGTGGAGGCTGGATGACAAAAGCGGAGGACCAGGATATCCGGCGCAAAATGGGGGAGGCCCGTACAGCAGTGAACTACGATAGGTTAGAGAGAGTATTTAGCTTATAATAACTTTTTAATTAAATTTAACAGCGTACTGAAATGAAGAAAAATTTAAAGAAAAGAATATGAAACACGTATACTTAATGCAAGACTTACCGTAAAATGGAGTTTGTGGTATTAGTATTTAAAAATCAAATTTATGAGAATTCAGTTTGGTAGATTATTGGTAACTACTGTTGGGTCTGTTGGTTTATAATAATAACTTACACCGGAATAAAAATGAATTGACTTGTTGGTTTCTATTGACACATGTCATAATGTCATTTGGTTGACAATTAACGGCCGCTACATTTTTTATATATTCCATTTGGATCAGGCTAGGACTATACACTATTCTGCCTTATCATCAGTAATTACTTTTTAATTGATGAATTATCTCCCTACCCCAAAAGTTTCAGTAAACATGAAAACATGTAGGACTTTACTAAAACCTTACGAGAAGTACGAGGACATCCTGAGTCCTTTTTTCACATTATGGTTCCCACAGAAGACCAGCGTCATAGCTACCCTAAGCTATGACAATGAAGCTGTGTGTGCAACCAATTTGGTTCACAATAATGTTAATATGCAAACATATCATAAGATTATTATTTGTTTTTCATATATTTCTTTTTGTATATGTTTGTATTATGTTTAAGATTTGTGTTCCAAATAAAGGTGTTTTCTTTCTTTCTGAGAGAACTCAGTGACCGTTTTACTTTTTTGTTCCATTTGCCAACACTCGAGCTTGTTTACGAACACTAAATGGTTAATAATCCACCATTATTACACATTAACATTCGATTAAACACAAATTTCAATATAACAAAACCGACGACATGACACTTCCTCCCGACAATTAATAGGTACTATTAGGTACATATTTTCACGCTAGTATCTTTTTATTTTTCTATTATATCAGTATCGTGAGACTAAAGATTACACTAAAATATGTGAGACTTAAGATACTGGATCTAATTTCCACAAATAATTCATTTTCTTACGGTCTTCCCGACATTTTTATATACAAACCGAGATACAAATGTACGAACATTAATTGTGATAATAAAGAAATTGCAGTGAGGAACTTTAGACTTTAGCACTTTGACTAGACTTCATTACTTTTTAGAGTTAAACAAGCAGTTCCATTGAAAGTTGGCTAGCTTTTTACAGAATGGCTCTTAAGTGTGAACTGTTGTGTTCCGATCTGTAGGGTGCCGGTTCAAACCTGCTTAATGCCTATATAAATATTGATGATCTAGAAACACGTCATCATCAGCTCATTAAACGTCCCCACCGAGGGGCACAAGCCTAACCGTAATGGGTGCATATAGGCCTTAGTTGTCCACATGGGCCCAGTGCGGATTGGCCAACAACTATTTCACGTACAACCTTTGAATTTCTTCGTATGTGTGCGCAGGTTAACTCAAGATATTTTCCTTCACTGTAAGACCGTCGGATAGCGTACAAAATTTCGGAAATTCGACAAGCCATTGGTATTTGGCAGGATTTGAGCCTGCACCCTCCAGATTGGAAGGCAACAGCCCACACCAATGAGTCACCGACGCTCTAAGTAGGTAGTAGGATTATTATGGGCACAGTTTTCGCAATTGGGATGTCTATGATTATGGGGATAACTTAATCGCTATTTCTTATAATTGGTTCTTCTGACACCTAAATGCAAAAGTTGATACATTTTTTTTACTTAAAATACGTAACGTGCAAACGGTTATTCTCCAGTTTTGTGATGTTTGTCTCCATCTATTATTATATTTTACTAGTTTCCTAACCCGCAGGAAGTGTGCGTGGTGACCAAAATAACTTAGTCTACGTTGGGGCCGATGCATCACAGCACTGCACTCGGTTTCCCGTATTTTGTTCGATCTGAAAGAGAACATTTTGTTATTCTATTCTGTGCTAAGTTAATTTTGTATATCTAAGTTACTACTGATTTAATACAGAACATAAAAATAAACTCTTTATAAAAGTAATCTAATAAAAAGAGTGGTCCTTGTTTTAAAATGAATGAGGTGTGAGGTACTTAAATCAATGCGTATACAAATCTGGTAACAATGTCTAACGTAAAGTTGGCGATACGAGTGCGCCCTTTTACTGAAAGGTAAGTAAGTTCTTCATTTATAAGTCATGAGAATATAGGGAACTAGTGTCTTTTAAGCAAAACAATGTCAGTGGATATTTATTTATTTTTAATGCTGGATTTTTTTGATAAATTACACTAACCCCACACTACCGAGTTAAAAATTGCAATTGGTTTCATAAGTTTTGGCATCGTTAATTTACCGACCGCGTAAAGTTGTGTTTACGTAAAGTACTACTTTAGATTTCTACCTTCTTGTTTACAGAGAGCTGAAGTCTGACAAAGACTGCATTCCCGTTGTAAGCGTTGTCGACGACCGCACAGTTACTATTACAAATATAAAAGTAAGTTTAGATTCATTATCATTACAGTAAAGATGTATTAACTTAAATTTAAAATTTAAGTTAATGCATCTACGAGTATCCCACACAAAGTTGTTATCGCGCTGGAGAAACAGACGAACGGTCAACCATCCGGAAAGCTTTGAGATTTCTTTAGTGATTTCTTTAGTTAACTATAAGGCTTGTATGGGGTTTTAGTATATAACTTTATGGGGCCCCTGTTCCCTATTCAATCTATCGCAGTCACAGACATCCGAATATACAATTAGACTGGACAAGCCGCCAAGTTTATAGGCAGTCCCAGTGTCGCAATTTCTTTTCGGTTCTTACCTGTGAAAAGTTATTATATTTCTTGGTAAATTTATTGATTCATTGTGATGATGGCATGTTACAATTGCACAGGATGGCATTTTGGAAAAAACGGTAATTTCTTCTAATATTCGTGCGTCTTGATTCGTCTCACAGAGCGTAAACTGGCAGCCAGTGTATGCTCGTTGAGCTTACATATGTCGCACTTTAAACGCGGCTTGCCCCATCTCCTGTATTGGGAAATCTGTGATCGCAGTCCATTGCTGGACATATTGCGCCAGATATCCCGATCTTCCGCTTTTCTCATCCAGCCTCCACCAGCGACCTTTCGCAAGTCGTCGGTCCATCGTGCCGGAGGGCGTCCTAGCTATGCTTGCCGAGACGCGGTTTCCACGTTTCCATTTATGGGGCCAGCGAACCTCAACTGTTCATGGTGCATCCTACCGAAAAAACTATTTTTTGGCGACTTGCCAATACCCATAAGACCAGCGCGGTGAAATACTGTTCCAGTAATTATTTTGTCTAGGTACCTGCATATTTCGCGTCATCTAGGCTATAAAACACTGCTGACATATTAAGAGTTATTAATTCAAAGATATTTTTTCTGCTATTTATGTTCAATCGTACGTATTCGTAATCTGTAAAACATTTATTTGAATATAGAGTAATACTCCCGTTTACGGAAAGATCTTTTAAGTTTTAGAAGATATTGTGAGTTTGAGTCCGGCCCAATGGACCGATGACTTGCGAAAGGTCGCTGGTGGAGGCTGGACGGCGGAGGACCGGGATATCTAGCGCAAAATGGAGGAGACCTATGTTCAGCAGTGGACTGCGATAGGTTGAGTTTATACTGATTTTAGCAAAGGGCCGCGCGCCACAGCAAAAAAAAAAAGATAAAGTACGTAAAATTTAAAATTGCATGACATAGCGATGAACTGCAATATGAACTTACACTGTTTTCCTCGTTTTGTAATATGCAAGCCACTTAATAGCACCAATTCAAAGAACTGGCTATTGACCTGTCCAGTAGGCCGTGCGTGGTTTAAATTTTAATTGTACTGCGTAGATCCTTCTACTAAAACACGTCATAACAATGAAAATGCAATGTGGTAATTATCTAAAAATAACAAATTTTACAATACATTACTTTTAATAAATACATCGGTATAGGTAATATATAAATCTCAAAATTGGTAACGTTAAATAAGACATTTAAATAAGAAAAAGAGTAATTAAATACACTGAACACCGAAATACGTTACATACGTATTAACTTTCCCAAAAAACAAAGTCCACTTAGGTGCCTCGGTATTTTTAACTGTCCAAATTTTACATTCGTCAGTCGCAATTTTCTCCAGGATATCGTTGTTATACATTCCTACATGGTTCGACATATTGATTTTTAAAACATTATATTATATATCTGTTCTGAACGTGTCGAATTAATATTTGATTGGATGCGATTGCGCAGGTGAGCGCGTCAGGCGCCGGCGACAGCCGTGAACGAGTTCGTCACTACAGTGCAGACTACACTTTCGACAGTGCAGTGTGCGCAACGCACCCTAACTACGCCTCTCAGGAAAAGGTCAATGTCACTGTAACCTGTTATTTTTAGACTGTCTAAGTTATCGAACTATTTAACTTATATTACATCACATGTTTCTTTGTAAGGTTTCCCGCAATTCTAAGAGACAGCCACTGTTAGTAACAATAGCGGCTACCGATTACCTAAATGATACCTATAACAAGAATAAAGATGATAAAGTGGACATAACGTGGTCCATCAATAAAACTGGCCTATTTTTCCTGAAACCTAACCATTTTCCACGTGTAAAAACAATGATTGTACCTATATAATATGTCGTCAGTACATTGCTATGTCATGTTATTTTAGCTCTGATTGCTTTCGAATTTAATTCTTTTAACCGTTTAACCGCCGCTGTCGGTTTTGGAAGAATGCAAAATTGATTTTCTATTTAGTTTTGCCAACGAAGCATAGACCGACCCCCAAGCGGATGGACGGATAACCTGTGTGTGTGTGTGTGTGTTAGAGTGTGTATGTGTGTGAGAGTGTGTGTGTGTGAGAGAGAGAGAGAGTGTGTGGATGGTAAGTGTGATGGGCAGATTTGTGATTACTAATAAACATTCAAAAGTATACCTTCAAGATCCTCATGGTCCAGTTCATTCAAGTATTTGGTAATGGTTTTCTTTAATTGGGTTGCGGATAAATGTTTAGTTTCTTTAATTAAACTGGCTATTTTATTATACACGAAAGAATAGGAATACGGAGGAAATCGTCTTGCAAACTTTGAGTAAGTATAAGGCAAAGGAATTTGGTAAAGGCGGCGTGACGCTATATTTTTAAAGTCAGAATAGTTGGTGATTGACTTATGAAATGAGATTGACACTTTTATTATAAATAGCTGTCGTACCCGTGCCACTTTCACTGTACAGGGCATTTGTGGAATATCTAAAAGGCTTACTGAGCATTACCTTAAGCACCGCGCGTTGGGCTTTTTCCAAATCTAATAACGTGCTTTTAGATATGTCTCCCCACGTAGTTATGCTGTATAAAAGAGCGGATTGGCAAACAGCATAATATACCATTTTTAGAGTCTTCACACAAGCTGAGTTACGCAGTGATTTCATAATGAATATTGTTTTCCTAGTCTTTGCTGAGAGTGCAGATATGTGATTTTTAAAGGAAATGCAATCATCCAAGATAATTCCTAGGTATCTTATAGTGTCGACTCTTTCTATGTACGGACAATCACATAAGTTTGTACATGAGTGAATGGTAAATTTTGGAAGTATTTTGTGTTTTTTTGGAAGGTCATAAACTTAGTTTTGATAAAATTGAGGGCAAGCAGATTATTATTTAACCAGTTAGTTAATTTTGTCATACCATGTTTAGCTGTTTCAAAGACAGATTCCCAGGACGTGTCACTAAAGAGAATAACGGTGTCATCAGCATAACAAATGACTTCAGCTCCCGAAACTTTCTTTCTTTCTTTCTGATACCCATTGAACTGATTTAAAACAGTATCGGAATTGAAACTGTATCAAAGGCCTTTGCTAAGTCCAAGAAGACCCCAATGCAGCATTTATTTTGGTCGAGCAAAGAAGAAACAGTTTGAGTTAGTAACACAACAGCATCTTCCGTGGACCTACCTCGTCTAAACCCAAATTGTTTATTCGAGATTAAAGAGTGTTCTTCTAAGAAATGTACTAACCTGGAATTCACTTCTATTTCGAGTAGTTTTGAAAAAATGCTTAGCAATGAAATAGACCTAAAATTTGTTGGTGAGGATTTACCTTAAACCACCACCTTTGTGTATAGGAGTAATTATGCCTAACTTCCAGGCTTCTGGGAATTTTCCAGAAGTAAAACTAAGGTTAAATATATGAGCAAGGGGAGAACTAATAGATGAACCTAATGATTTTATCATAAAAGGGGTACAATGGTCAAGACCTGGTGCCGCATCTACTTTAAGATTCTTAATATGATTCAAAACCTCGACCTCATCAGTCGGGAAAAGAAAAAATGAAAATGTAAATGTTAACAAGCTGTTTCATATCATATTTACAACTCCAGGTATTCAACACAATTGGACGCGAAGTCATCAAGAGTGTATCTCGTGGTAGTTCAACATGTGTACTGGCGTATGGGCAAAGTGCGACAGGAAAAACCCACACTATGATGGGGTCCGAGATGGAGCCGGGTTTGGTACCGAGGCTTTGCAGAGTCCTGGCTGAAACTCAGCCTCTTAATCTGACCGTCAGGTAGGTACAGTTTCGACGACTCATTTGGCGTAATGGTTGAGATGTGATTACACCAAGGGTCGGGATACGATTCCCGGGAAGTGCGAACATTTGTGTGAACGTATCTGTTTATCGTATGTGCATGAACGTATCTGAACTGTCCCTATAGCTGTAATATTTTTAGTAAAGCCCTCTTAAGACATGAAGTCGCCTTTTTACTAGTTATCGTGACCAAGCGTTTTTGTCACAACTACAATGCGATCCTACTTTGTAAATGTACTTATAATTCTGTAGCCCTTGGTAACATTTACTAAAGTTCGTAAGTATAAACAACATACTGGGCTTCATATAGGTGACTTAATTCTGGAATTATGAGTATTTTCTTTTTAATGGGTTCTCTTTTTATAACTTCACCATTTACTTCTCTAGTGAAACGTACCTAATCGCAGACTTTCATCAAAAAGGTATATTGTATACCTAAAGCATTTTGGAAACTCATTATCTCAGCTAAGGAAAACTTCCAGAGTATATCAATACATAGCTATAAGACCGATTGCCATAATCCTTTCGTGTGTCTGCGTCACGATTGTATTCATCAGGTATTTACAGTGCACTTTATTTTTTACGTAATATTTACGAATTTATATATATTCCTGTTCTTCTTAACTGTTGCAATTCAGGTCTGCGAGCTCAGAACAGAACTGAGGAATAAACTTTGTAACATTTAATGTGCAAATAAAATTTATTTCTCTAAAAGCACAATATCTCAAGCGAATGGAGCCTAAATCATCCATATCCGTATCTGATTCCAGTATTATACTTTCATTGGATAAATTTTCCTTCTTTTACTCAGATCTTTTGCATGAATAAATTAACTCGCCAAAACGCACTGAACTAGAGGGACAAGTTAGGAACTGAAACCGCTTAAATAAAATACCTCGGAGAGGCTTTGTGAGGATGTGGTCGTTAATTCAATGCATGGACATGGAATACTTCATATTTTACCCAACCGCCATATAGATTTCAAAATAATAGATATCTTAACAAAATTAACTTTTTTTAAACAAAAGCTATAATATATTCGGCAAGATAGAACAAAAAATAGAGCCCCGAACATTGTAAATCCAACCCACCCACCTCAAGTTTTACAGACAATAAAGAAACTTCCAAAATTCCAAGTCATAAGTCACGTATAGTGTTGCTCGGGCGTGGCGCGAATTTGATGCAAGAGAGTAAACTCTATTGTTTGCCATTATGCATTCTGTGTATAGTTCGGTGGCACGCGATCAAAGCCAAATGGAATTCAGTCTGGCGGGGTGAATCTCAATCTAAGAACACAATATTTAAAGTTCGGCTGTGCTTACAATAAAAGCTACCCATAGACTTAATGACAACATTAAAAACACATTATAACAAGGTCTTTAACGGCTACAATGATCACACTAAGGCACTTACACTAGAAATCAGTTGGCAATACCAATCATTAGTACATGAGACCCTTTAAATATTAAAAAGTTAGTTGCTTCCAAATCAGGGAAACCATAAACGAGTATACGGGTATTACCTTCGACTTTTTCAATTTATTTCAATAATAACTTTTCAAATAGGATATTAATTAATTTTGCACAATACTCTTTATTCTAAAATCATAGCTAGGTCAAAATTGATTATTAAAATAGAAACACTTCGTGCATGTAATGAAACAATGTTTCATATTCGATATCCGTGTATGTTACTGAATTCTTGAATTACTAATTGGATTTTAAGCATTTGTTAGACCCGTGATTAGACAATTTTTTTTTCGAATGGGCTTTCTCTTTTGACTGCTGATGGCTTTAACAGTTTTAGTACCGGTCAAGTGGCGAAGCGCTATACGTGTTCCAGGGAGGGCTAGGTAAAGTAATAGGTATATGGTATAGCTTCACCAGACAAGTGACGAGCAGATGGCTCTTAGACCAAACATTTATGCAACGAGCTTCAACGTTTACGGGATGCGCGAAGGAATGGTTGTTTGCTCGCGTTGGATAGTCAACGGATTGGGTGATAAGGGGGGGTTGGAACGCAGAGTCGAAGAAACATTTCGACGGTAACTCTAGAAACTGCGAGAAAATCTGAAGTCATAAGTATATGTGGAGATAGAAAGAAAGAAAAAACATTTATTGACCGTGCACAAAAAAAAAAGAAATACACGAAAACAGTAGCAATAGGACAAACAAACATATAAGACAATAAAATAATTATTTACATTGATACAATAAAATAAAATAAAAACAAAACAAAGACACGGACAAAAGGTCCCGCCTCAGCATAGCCACTGCGACGCAAACGCCGTAGCAGCACTGTTATTCTGGCGGGGCCTCCTGAGATAACGTCACTAACAAAATTACACATCTAACACAATTGAATTTACACTGAGACAATTTAAGAGATAGGTACATTGATTACCTTGTGTACCATAAATTCTCCATCTTAGCCGTGATGACCATACTTGTTATCGCGCTTACTGAGAGAGCGAACGTAAAAACTTTTATACAACGACCTTACCTTAAAAAAACGTCTAAAAATAAACGCGGAACAAAGAAAAAGCTAAAGCGCAGTATTTCCTGTCTTGCAAATATGTTATTGCCAGTGTTCGATTAAGTCTAGCAATAAAGATCAACGAGTTCCGTGAATCCACAGCGACACGCGAGGGTCACACCTTATCACAGTTATCACTGGCAATATCTTCCCCAGCACGACATGCCATCTAACACTCTGTATTCATCCATTCGATGTGGAATCTCATTGTAGAGTCATTTATATTTTTACTATCGACTAGATGTCCCGAACACCATTATATTTTTTTATTTTAACAAAAAGACGTCTATTATAGCTATGATTGACAAAAATGTTTGTCAGCTGGTATCGGAATAAAACATTGATAAATGAATCATTGTCGTCCAACCCGCACTGGGCCTGCGTGGACGACTAAGGCCTACACGGGTTGGCTCGTGCCAACCGGTGTAGGGACGTACTTAATGAGCTGATGATAATGATCGGAATGAATATAGTGCTTACAGAAGTGCTGGTCAGCCTTAAGTAACTTTTCTAGTTGGGCTTCATATGAATCTGTGCAAAGCATTAGATGGCTATGCATGTCATGCCATAACAAATTGCGTCGATGGGTTATTGGCATTTTTGTTTATCTAAACCAACCATCTCATTCCATATCAGAAGCCTCTTCCTATGAAATTAAAGAAAATATTTAAAAAAATAAAAAGATACTCCCATGGCTATTGCTGAGTGGTATACCTGTTCTGTGTCTTTAGATTTAAGTTTTTATGTTTAAGATAATATTGTATACTGTCACAGAATAAATATTACTTTCTTTCTTTCAAATACATTCCTTGACTAGTACTCTAGTTATTTTAGCACGTAACTACGTGTCAAAAATGCATTTCGCTTAAAATTTCAAAACAACAGACTACACGCTATCTACTAAACGAATGTTGCTAAGTATATATGCAGTTAGTTTTCATCGACATGTGATTCAAGCCAGGGACAGTCGGGGTGTCGTTGTTTGGTTTCTCACCCCCACAACGTACGGGGGCGTAGAATGTGTCGGTCGCTTCATTGCAGCTACTGCTTTAACTTGTCACGTCAAACAGTTGCAGGTGAGTTCTTATAAAAAGATATTATAAACTAGAAACTAAATGTTTATATCATGAGCAGTTACATTATTCCGATAAATATGACATACTCAAATTTTTTGAGCATAGACTATGAAGTCAATTATTGTAATTTTATCTATTGATACGAATATTTAGTTTGGTACGTGTGTAATTTTTAATTGAATATATAACACAATTTTAGGTTGGTTAAAAAATAAATCCCTTCTATATTTTTATAAAAATATATAGGTTCAGCTGGTGTGAATTTTCTTACAAATCATTTCTAATTAGTATATGTTCAGTTATATTTACAACTACAATCTAATTTTGTAAGTAATATGTTCTGTGTTGGCTCCCTCTGTGGTCCAGTGGTCTGAGCGATGGGTTTAGATCTCTGTGGCTTCTGGGTCGTGGGTTTAATCCCACGGGGAGGCTGCGTACCTCGTGAATGTTACTTATCTTATAAGATTTTTCCCAGTTTGGTAAAAATTGCAGAAGATAAGTAACTTTCACTTCTTTGGTTATTGCAGGCTGAATTACCTGATTCTGATCTAAAACTGAATAAGATTCCATGTTTCGGTGGGCACGTTAAGCCAGCTACAATCTTAGGGGTGGGGGCCATCGTCGCTGTAGGTTCGATCAGTCCCTATTCGCGCTACCGGCATGTACCCTGTCGCTTTTCTCCCCAAACTTACCTATATCTATACCTAGCTTCCCTGTGACGCCCTAAGCAGAGGTTTACGACGACCCACTCCTACTAAGACACCCGTAGGCTCGTTGCATAAATTTTTGGGCTAAGAGCCATTTGCGCTGGCTAATTGTCCGGTGAAGCTGTGAGGGCGACAGCGATAAGTCATTCCAAAAAAAATACAATCTTTGGGTAGTCTTTAACACTTTTTGATCTACATGGGCCCCTGTGGCGGGTGAGCTATGCTGTGCTGGAAGTATGAGTATTGTACCCAGGGCTTTTCGTGAATAAATCAAGGCCACCTACCAAATGGCCACCAACCCGTAGATACATTAGGAGGAATTCAGTGATATTAAGGTAAAAAAGGACAGAACTATAAAGACTGTAGTAGAAGTTGCATGACTTGTGTCAATTAATAAACCTAACTCTATTACGTCCCACTTTAGGGCACTCAAACTCTAAAATGCCTTAATCAAATAAATCATTAAATGGCACTTTTAAATCTTTAAAATAGAAGTTATTTTTATTGGTTGGGTTGTTATTTACCGAGGACAGGCCTTAACCCTATACTGCACCCATTGCGGATTGGTGTTTCCTGAGGACTACAATTTCAAGATAGTAGCTGGGCCCACCGCTTCACCGTGCCGCTTGAAGCACCGAGGGATTCGAGATAGAATACTTCAATCATCCATTCTATGATTGTCCATTCTGATAGTAGCTTAATTTACACGATCGTCAAATAAACGCGGTGTCCCTTGGGTATTGTTTGCGTTCTTTCTAGCCATTATGTAGAAGTTATTAACAGAAACGGTATAGAAAACTTTTATCATTGGCACCGCTCTATCTAACCATAAAAAACCCATGACCCAATAGTTCGTAAAGTTGTGTAATCAAGCGGTCGATTTGGTTGCGTTTTAAGTGGAATTTTCCTAAATAAAACGTTTTTCTGTCATAAATCAAAGCAACACCATTGATTCTAGTTAAACACAAAGGAGAAATTGAGACAAAGAATTTTTTGAACGTCGAGAAAGTCAAGTCTGTATGGTTCCAATTTTATGCTACAGGACTCGTCTGCTCTACATATCTACATGTTTTTGTCGTCAAAATATAAAATATTCTATATATATATAAATATATATATAAGTAGCCCGCCGGATCAGCAAGTTGAAGTGGCAGTGGGCTGGTCACGTATGTCGCAGAACCCGATGGCCGTTGGAGCAGACGCCCTCCGGCCCGATGGACCGACGACTTGCGAAAGGTCGCTGGTGGAGGCTGGATGAGAAAAGCGGAGGACCGGGATATCTGGCGCAAAATGGGGGAGGCCTATGTCCAATAGTGGACTGCGATAGGTTGAATAGATAGATAGATATAAGTTATATAAATATAAGCTATTCTTATTATATTATAGTGTGATAACGGTTGATCATAAAACACAATTAATTTAGTTGTCTTGTTTCAAATGTCCTTAACGTGGTTTGGTTTTACTAACAACTGAATCGTTTAGTTAAAATGTAGTTAACATTAACTAAAGTTTAGCATTTCATTAAAATACAATCACCACGGATCCACGTATCGTGACAAGGAGTTGTTTTTAGTTTATAATAGTTGGTGAAACGCTTTTATGTATTTACAAAGTCATGGTCACACTGAACTTACTCCACGTTTTGTTTTGGGACTTAATGCACTCATTCATTTATTTTATTTTATTGTATTTAGAAAACTTACAGTATAATACAAATTCCAGATAAATAACATAGGTAAATTTCTTAATACTATTACAGTTTTCGCATATAAATATTACGGAAGTTTACGGAACCAGACAGTAGCTATGTGTAAAGTATACAAAAAAAAAGATAATCTAATAAACCATATCATAGGTCATATCAAACCATTTGCTCACGAGTTTTGTTTTTAACAAATTCGGATTGGTGCAAAACAAATCAAGTTCATGAAATTCCATTACTAAGTTATCAAATGTGTTTGCGGCCTTAATAAAGAATCATTCCAATATTTCTTTACTATTTGTGCCCCAAAATGTCTTAGTGGTATTTAAATAAATGTCATATAAATGGAAAATAACAAACGCCACATAGGGATGGTAAAATTTTCGTGTAGACGGTTAAAGTCTCGCGGGGATAACTATCAGTGTCCACACAAACAATACATTGTATGTTGTCTTTCCGCGATAAGTCTCGGGCTGAGTGCAGAACAATAGTGTGACTACTGCATCCTTTGACATATCATTTTCAATTAACAACATTTCAGTTAGCAACGAGGTGGAATCATTTAACTTTCGGTAACATTAACCACTTAATCTATATAACTAACGTTTGTATTTGTAATAAGAACGATGGATTCTTAATATCTGATTTTAATTAATTTAAATATGTTTTAATTTGAAAAGCCTCGTCAATATTAATTATTTGAAATCAAGGTCTTACTGACTTTCTAGCCGGATTTTTCTTAGTTTAAAGTGTGCTCCGAATCGATGGTAGCTTTATCACACATTCAATAGTGTTTTTGTCGGGCCTAACTAGTTTGAATTAACTAGCTTAGTTGCTAACTTCTTTATTAAAAATACCTACATATTAATCAATATATACTGAGTAAACACATAAACGGACTAACAAATACTTAACATACAACACTTTGCTTACCTATGCTTGCGTATTTTCTTATTATTTACCAATTAGTTGTTCTACCACGAATAGATATCTAAAATATGCGTAACTTACAAAATGGAAGAGTTACGCCATTGCGCGTTCGCAAGGACGTCACGATCCTACTAGTAAGGCACATCTTGAATGTATTTAAAATGTGCCTTGATAGTACAAAACAAGATTTTAGAAGTTATAAGTTGCAATGTAACTCCACTGCGTTGAAGTAGACTGAG